>JAVYIG010007504.1:0-101158 GCA_035222895.1 Strongylocentrotus droebachiensis
TATTTATTATGAACTACCAGTCCATTGTGCTTTGCTCCTCCAAGAGGCCATCGCTTTGAGGTAAAGGGCAGAAATTCAAGGCCGGAACCTCAAGGCACCCCATGATCTTTCTACAGGAAGCCCTCCTTCTGGAACAGAATTATAAACACTTCAATAAATATTGACAAAATATGAAAGAAAATACAAATATAATAGCATTATTAAATACTGCTTGCCATTCCTTTTCATATTATTGACCCCCCCCCCTTTCTTCAAATGTTAATTCTTAAAAGAGATACATTGGAAGTTAAAATACACTTAATGAACACTACAGCAACTTGTTACTAGACATTTTGAGCCACCCCTTTGCATCCCCACAGGTTCCTTTAGTACATGTTTCAATGAGAAACCATTTTAAAGGGAGACAAAAAATGTGGTCTTTATAAGACTAGGTGGTCACTAAGCAGGTTTGACTGCATATGCTTACCTTCTCTTGTGACGGTCTGTTTTCTCCAGGACATTCTTGTTTCAAGCACATTCTCAGAGGAGGCAAGCATTTGGTACTGCGACAAGTCTCAGTGTACATTTTCCTGTAAAAGAGAGGGGGAATTTAATATTTAGAATGAAAACTGAGTATGACCATTTAAGTTTGATGAGCATTGGCAGAATTAACGTGTTTTTATTTGGATTTCACACAAAAAAACATCCTTCATTATTAGGCCAACTAACAAAAATGGGGAGTTTCTCGTCCTTTATTTTCTATTAAAGGAGGAGGCAGGGCATTACTATTTACTAATTTCAATTTTTTTGATATTTTTGTCCAAGATGACGTCATGCTAAATATAGCTGGCCAAGGTATATTTATTAACAGATATTGTGCTCAGGCGCGTACGCAGGGGTTGGGGGGGGGGGGGGGGGGGTTGAACCCCCCCCACCCCCTCAATTTTTTTTTGTGTGTGTGTTTTGGAGGAAACCCCCCCCCCCCCCAACAACAACAACAACAACAACAACAAAAAATTGTGCTAATATGGGTGACCCAAAAAACCTGACTTACCCGGCCAGGCTTTAAATGTCAATATTTTTAGGGCAAGGCCACTTTTCTGTGGGGCACATTCCTATATTACAGCACAAATAGAAAGAATTGGGCACAAAAAATCTCCAAGGCCAATGAGAGGGGCATTGAGGCCAATCAAAAGGGCATCCACGGCCATGGCCTTGGAATTAATTTAAGCCTATACTCCCCCCCCCCCCAACAGATCAAAATAGCAATCGACCAAATTTTTGGGACAAAAATAAATAAATTAAAAAGGTGCTCTTAACCCCCCCCCCCCCCCCCCCACTTATTCAGCGACTCTCTGAGTCGTTGCGAATTTTTTTATCAAATCCTGGACCAAAAAAAAATGTGCTCTTATCCCCCTCCTTTCATGTAACCAATCTTGAAAAGTAGCCCCCGAAAGTGTTTAAATATTTTTCCTCTGCTATATAGATCTACAGTAGCTTTAGTCTCTTTAGTCTTAAGACTAGACCCTACGCAAAAATTAAAGATCTAGATACTACTACTAGACTAGCTAGTCTAGACAGTAGACTAGACTCGTCTCTAAAGTCTACTCTAGTCTAGATCTAGACACTGTTTGGGTTCTTGCAGTTTACTGCAGGAGTTGCTGTTTCAATAATTAGGATAAAATAGAACTGTAATTTTCGGTTCTAAATTTATTAAATCCGACACTAAGCTCAGCCAGCTCAGTCAACTCCGTTGACAGCTGACAGCTCAGTCACTCCGGACAACAGCATCGGATGATGGTAGGACTGATGCAAAAGTGCCCGCCACCAGCCCGGACGTTACACGCAGCTCCCGCTCTCGGTTTGGGCGCATGAAATTTGACAAACACAGATGTCGAGTTATGAATATAATTCTTCGGCAATCCTATACTTTAGTGTGTTTTATTATTTTGGGTTCTAACTTCAGTTTAACCCTAACCCTTACCCTAACCCTAAACCTAAACCTAAACCTAAACCTAACCCTAACCCTAACCCTACCCTAACCCTAACCTAACCCTAACCCTAACCCTAACCCTATGATATGCACGTAGAGCTGTAAACTGAAGTTAGAAACCCAAAATAATAAAACACACTAAAGTATAGGATTGCCAATTCTTCGTATTATGGAATAAATATGACATGTACTTACGGGATTTCTATGAAAAAAACATTTCAAGCACCGAAGTTGGTTTCATTGTCACGCGCATAATCGTAATGATCGTTTTTTAAACGATCACTTTGTTATTAGTTTTATGAAACGTATTTTCACTCCAATAACAAGCTACGATTAAAGTCGTAATCAGATTTGTCATAGATACCAGATTTGTTATAGTCGTAAGTCAAAAGCTTTATGAAACACCCCCCTGGTCCTGCACTAAATTCCAGTCTCCACAAATAACAACATGTGGATTTTCGAACTCTGTTATGATACATGTACGTTGTAAATCAGTATAAAAAATTGGATTATCAGTGTTTCGGGCCATATAAAGACGCCAGTGTAATGTCGTACTCATATAATGTCAAATCTAAAACTACTAAGTTTCCGCCATTGTCTATTCTACTTTGATTAACTTTGACCGGAATAGTAATTGTTACTCCTTTAGAGCTGGATGTATGATAAGAGAAAAAACACTTGCCTCCCCATTTGCGACATATTTCTGTTTCTATGTCAGGAGTGAAATGAGTGTCTTGAATACAACATACATCATATTGTTTAGATTTCAAATATAACAAAACATCTTCTCTTTTCTTATCATTTGCTAGGCCGTGACAATTCATTGAAATAAAAGTAATGTCACCCTGCATCAGACGAGAGTACCGAGGCGAAAAAGACGACGAACTACCTGTGGAAGATTTTTTCAATATAAATACAACTAACACACACACAAAAAAACACAAACATCAAACACAAAGGTCGAATAACGACACGCCCGACAAGCCACAGGCAACAGCATTGTGGCCAAAATAAATCCTCTCAAGACCCTTTGAAATACGAGAGCAACGATTTACATAAATTTACATAGCAGGGAGTGTAACAGAAAGAGAGATAGAGATAGATGGTGCAACATCCTAAGTTCAAGAGTTCAAGCAAGTACATTTCTACAAAGGCTTATTGAAATTTACAAAGGAAGACACCTGTTGAAGGTATGCGCATGTGTATATCTGAATACATTCTTTAGCGTTGCCAAATCCTGCATCCAGAACCAAATTAAAAGTACTACTCTCCACTGCCAATGAACTAAATGAGTGTAATGTTGCTGTCTTGCAAGTCAAAAATATAACTTTTAGAATCCTCAGAAGTTTCTTTCCCAAAAATGAATACCTCAGTCTTTTTTTTTTAAACATAAGAAAATTCAAAAATAAACAACAAATTAATCAAAGACTGAAATATAATGAAAATTTACTTCTGACAACTTTGATTCATAATCCTTCCTTTTTTTAGGAGTACTACAATAAGTGAAAAAGTTAAAAACGTATCGAAATCAAAACATCCTCTGAACATGACATTTATTCTACGTTTAAGGAATAATCTGTCTGGTTTTCGAACTACGTTACAGTGTTATATTCACATTCTCTGCCTTGATTATGTTATATATCTAACAAAAATAGTGGGTAATTTACGAGCAGAGGGCATAATACCAAACATCATCATGTACATCTTATGCATGGCTTTTCTACCGACATATTTTCGAGTAAAACAAAAATTCAACAATAAACAAATTAAAAAGTAGATATATAAAGACAAATTTAATTCATACTCCTCCCTCTTTTACTGTAGGGGTACTACAATAAGTGAAAAATAAAACGTATCAAAATCAGAACATCCTCTGAACATAACATTTTCTCTTCCTATACCAAAATTGTGTTAAATACTCATTTTATCGGATATGAGGAAAGTATGTTCAAATCATTAAAACTAAGATCCCTTGTCCATTTTCCATGACATATATTCAGGTATTGCTGAAAGGTCCCCGAACAAGCTAAAACCTATTACATGCATGAATACCAATGAAATTGTACAGCTTGATTCTATGAATATAGTTGCATTTGAACGGTGAAAAATTATGCGTTTCACACAGGCAAAATTCATACCAAAAATAATCTGCCTGGTTGTCGAACTGTTTTAAACAGTGTTATATCCACATTTTCTCCTTTCATTATGTAATATACCCAAATAAAAATTCTGGGTAATTCACTATTGGACGAGAAAAGGGCATAGTACAAAAATTTAATATCATGGTCTACATAATTATGCATGGCTTTTTCCCGACATAATTATTTCCGAGTAAAAAAAAAATAAAAAAAGGAAGAAGAAAGAAATTCAACAATAAACACCAAATCAAAGAGTGGAAATATCAAGGCAATTTCCTTCTGAAAATTTTGATTCATACTCCTCCCTCTTTTAGGAATACTACAATAAGTTACAAAGTGAAAACGTATCAAAATCAGAGCATCCTCTGAAAATGACATTTTCTATGGATATAAAGAAATTAAGTTCAAATCAAAAGAATGCTTATGTTCATTTCACACTAAATATCTTAGACAGACAAAATCTTAATACAAGGAATAATCTGCCTGATTTTCGAACTGTTTTACAGTGTTATAACCACATTCTCTCCTTTCATTTGTTACATACCAACATTCCCAACAACAACAACAAAATAGTGGGTAATTTACTATTGGACATAATACAAAATATCATGATGTATTATGCATGGCTTTTCTTCATTGCCCAAAGAACTGCTTGAATCTTATTCTCAACATTCTTCACTTCGTCAGTATCACTATTCCATTTTTTCTTCCCAGAAATATTGGAGTTTATATTGTAAATAATATTTTTGGAATAGGAAAAACGAATAGGCCTATACAAATCTTACGTATCAACATACACATTTTATTTGTCACTTTGGAGTGATACAAACTGAATATTTGATTCCTATATAAAAAAAGAAAGAAAATGCATCAAAGATAATTACAAAATTCCTCACCATCTGTTGATATCTTAGTCTTTTAGTCCTTCAACTTCAAGCCGATGTAGATGTAGACTTGTTTTCCTTGGTCTGTTTCATTATGACAGTCGATTCAGATAACAGGAATCTTGGTTGATTTCTTTCTTTTCCTTTGTTTATCTGTAATACTAGTAGTAGTAGTCACACTTTTAAAGTTTTCAATCGTTAAAGATAAATCGCTTTAGTAGTATTGACGGTATCAATACTAAATTCAATATCAACAAAATATACAGGAAAATGAACTGGTGACCATGATGATGATGACATTTTTCAACTTCAATCTAGACTCTACTCAACTTCTCTTTTCCAAGCCGTTGTCGAACCTTTCTCTTGCTTCTCGAGCACTACTTCGATTCCAACTACACGGATTCTCGTTGACTGATTTCCTTCTTTCCTTAATCTGTAGGCACATTTTTCTAGCTCGAAACGGCGTCGCTTCAAAAGTGGGGGTAGGTCGAGAAGGAGCCTGAATGGAAGTCGGTTCTGGGCATCACGATTTTCCCTCGCAGCCACCATTAAGTCGCGTTGTTTCTGTTGATACTGCCGTAGTACCAGATCACGGTCAAACATGGTACCGAATCGTACAATCAAGGGGTCGGGTCCTCGCTCCCTCTCCCGGTGGGCCAGGGTATCTACACTATGAACATGACTGACAATGAGAGCGGACAAAATATACAGTTCCTCAGGTAGACAAAGGAACATCCCTTCACAGCTATTATGTAAAAAGGTGAATATGCATGTGACACCTGTTCTACACATTTTTACATAATAGCAGTGAAGGGATGTTCCTTTGTCTACCTGAGGAACTGTATATTTTGTCCGCTCTCATTGTCAGTCATGTTCATAGTGCTACGAGGCAGTCGATGGGCGTTTATCAACGGCATATTTGTGACAACTTCTCCCGATAACCCCAAATTTCCAATCACATCTCATACCTTTCTTTGCACATTCTCTCCTGCTTCCTTTGCTATTCCGTATATCAGTAGATTCTGCTTTCTGTTGTGAATGTTCATCGCCAAGATGGCTTCTCTCAGCTCCTTCTCTGCCTTTAAGCGTTTGTTCTTTAATGCAGGTATGCTCTGTTCTAAATCATTTATTCTTGCGGATGAGTCGATAGTTGTCGCCTTTAGGTCTTCTAGTCCGTTGCGCAGTTCGGTAATGTCTTTTTTAATGGTTGCCACATTGGCGGCCAGCTTGGTCAGCTCGGCCATGTCTGCCTTGGTTGCCGCCTCACATGCCTTGCTCGCCTCACATGCCTTGCTCGCCGCCTCACGTGTCTTGCTCGCCATGGTTGCTGATTTTTTCGTAGAATCTTGTTTTTTCCTGAGAAAATATGGATCTCTTTCTGAAGAAGTATGACTTTTGCTCTTTTTCATACTACTGCATAGATTTTCGGTATATACAAAACCATAGATCGAGAGGATTTAGATATTTTTCCGCCTAGCCTTCAAAATCGCCGCCTGAAGCCATCGTTTTCGTGATGTCACTCTCGTTTTCGTGACGTCACTCTATGATAATTATGCTGAATTTATATATCAGTATATTTGTTGCTTCGTACATGCCTCTGGTGGATTTCACTGGAACAACCAAGGAAAGTCGAGATCGAATTCCTTTGCTAGCTGCAGATTGAAGGGACGGTAATAATCTCGAAGTTTTTCTTCTAAATCATCATCAAGGGTAGGATGCGGACGACCCTTACGTTTCGGGTCAGCACAGTGATAGAATGGACGCTCAGGAACATGCGCGCAATAGAAACCAGTCTGAGGATCCACCCGGAAGTGGTCCCTTTTGTAGAACTTGGGAACCCCCAGAAATGTCTCGACACGCCGTAGACTTGGGAGAGGGTCTTCAATGAAAGCTTCACCGTCTAGAATAAGTAACTGATCACGACTGTAGACCTCCATCAGACCTCTTAGATAGGTAATGTATTGACCAAAGCGCACAAGTTGTTGTCCATCTCTTAACCGTCCCGTTGATACGTCGATGATAGTATCCTTGATGGACTCACGCAGAACATCACCCTCGTGCGTAATGGGAAATGATTCGTTGCGTGGCAAGCTACCATGGAAGACCTCAAAGAGCTTGTGGACATAGTCAGAGACGGCACGAGTGACAGGGTCACGGATGATGACGATGATTTTTAAGTCGTCATCCAGGAAAGCCTTCAAGCGTCGTTTGGATTCAACGCGCGCTATAACATATTGAGAAGTCTCCGTCATGGGAAGCGTGCGCGGGCTTGAATAATACATTTTATCCTTCCATTTTGAGACATCCTTTGCCGTGATATTAATGCTTGTAGGAAATTGAGTCTCACCGTTGATAGTGATCGAGGTGTGAAGTCCCAGATATTGTCGAATAGTCCACGTTCCACACTTTTTAACACCAATAATCACGGCCTTTGGAAGTCGTTTCTGGCAGTTATTCTTTCTCAAAGTTGCGCTTGGTAACAGATGTTTATCGTGAGAATCATAGCGATAGCAATCTCCTAATATAAAAGAACGTTCCTTTTCCACATGGTTGTCAGATTTTGAGTAGGATTTGGATTTATGCTTAATATTTCGAGTGTCTGGTAATATGGGAAGATCCTTCCCTGGGCCGATGGGACGGTCTGAAAGCGTTTCTTTTGTTGAATCGTTCTTCCTAGGGCTCAAGCTTGTTTGTTTTGCAGTTTTGTCGACTCGTTTCATGTCCCAAGGCTTTGGCTCATGAGTGGAACTGATGGTCAGAATATATAAAGTGATGATTGAAATTGCGATAACGGAATATTTCAATGGACATTTTCTAAACGATGCTAACATCTTGGTCCAATTAAGTGACCGTCGAACGCTGGAAGATGGAGATTAAAAGATTTCAATCTGATAAAATCAGCTATGTTCAAAGTTTATCACGTCGCGTGCTGCCCTAAACATGTGTCAATCCACCTTTTCCTGCAGAAAAGAAAATAACATTTAAAAAATATGAAAGGAAAATCATTTTTTTCTAAATAGTACTTAGTTTCCAGACTAAACCTGTCGTTTATCTAAGTTTATCTTGTGTTTTATAAAGCAGTTTTGATATAGAACTATGATTATGAAGGAAGGAAATACAAAAGCACTAAAACACGATATTGCAAACATTATTTTCAAGAAATCAACTTTATTGGCAATTTCAATATCCAAACGAATCAAGTTCAGATTATTTCATATGCCATTGTCGTGTACGTATATTTCATTATGAGACGCATAAGGCTATTGCAATTGCTTTCTTTTCCTCACTTTTTAGGTGGTCTGTCGTTTTCGACAGATCACCTATTGTTTTCGTCAGAATTTTCTTTCTTCTTTATTAGGTGGTATGTCGTTTTCGACAGATCACCTATTGTTTTCGTCAGAATTTTCTTTCTTCTTTATTAGGTGGTATGTCGTTTTCGACAGATCACCTATTGTTTTCGTCAGAATTTTCTTTCTTTATTATTATTATCAGGTGGGCTGTATAACGTACAGACCACCTTATAATTTTGTTAGAATTGCCTTTATCAGGTGGGCTGTATCTAATACAGACCACCTTATATTTTTGTTAAAATCGCCTTTATTTATTCTTTATTATTTATTTTTCTTAATTCTTACCACTTTTTTTTTAGCAAGATAACTTGAAAATAGCTGAATCAAATAAATAAAAATTTGGCACACATATGTATAGGTATATGGACAAAGCACGGTAAGGTTTTCAACCTTGACCTTGACTGATGACTTCATCTAGGCGCCATTTTGTGAAATTTTCTGAAAAACAACTCATGATCATATCTTCATAACCAAAAGGTATTTCTCATTCATATTTATCATGATCAAGGTCAATATCAGTCCGGACAATTTCAGGTAAAAAAAACCGCGCGTGCGCGTACGTCCGCGAGTCAGTGCGCGCGCAAAATGTTTAAATGCTCAAAATCGTCTCAAATTTATTTTGCATACGTTTCAGGGTCATTTTAAACATTTTATAAAAAATCGCGCACACGCGCATGCGCGCGCATGCGCGCGCGTTTTCGCGCGTAACATCATTACAAAACATAGAATCGCCATTTTTTTTTCTTTCATGATATTTCTCATATTTTTTCGAGGAATTTGATACTATGTTTATCTCTTTATGACCATCAATAAAAAGATGAGCGTCATTTCAAGATAAATGTCCGTGCGCGCGAGCTCTTTTAATACATAGCATATATGGGCAAAAACATGCCTATACAAAGTCCATTATAGCTCTTTGGATTGAACCGTGACCTTCAATTCTTTTTCATATTTAGATAGAGTATGAGTCAGAGATATGATTCCATGTCTCATTTGGCCATTAAGTGTATCGTGACATCATCATAATGGCCTTGGAACTCAAGATATGAATTTGCATATTATGAAGTCAGCATACTTATGTAAAATTGATGTGTATCTCTGTAAATATTGATCGATTTTCTTCCAAATTTTGATATGTTGTAGCTATAAAGACCCCTGTTACACATACGTCTGAAAGTGGACTGAGGCCGGCCCCGGAGTCGGCTCGACGTATGTGTAACACCAACTTTTTTCGAAAAGCCGGACTGAGGCCAGAGGACTCAGTCCCACCTCTGGATGTGGTTTAAGGCCGGCCTCAGTCCCGCAATCGGTATGTGTAACACCAAAGTGGACTCGGGCCGACTTATAAGCGGAAGTGACGTAACCTGTCATCATTATCAACATAATACATCGGGTGCGCTTGCCACCTTCTCTTATGTTATTCTTTGTTTTTATCATTCTATCACTCTCTCTTTCTGTCTTTCCTTATGTTATTCTTTGTTTTTATCATTCTATCACTCCCTCTTTTTGTCTTTCCTTATGTTATTCTTTGTTTTTATCATTCTATCACTCTCTTTTTCTGTCTTTCCTTATGTTATTCTTTGTTTTTATCACACTTTCTCTTTCTGTCTTTCCTTATGTTATTCTTTGTTTCTTCCTTCTAATACCTTCTCTTTCTGTCTTTCCTTATGTTATTCTTTGTTTCTTCCTTCTTTCATCTTCTCTTATGTTATTCTTTGTTTTTATCATTCTATCACTCTCTTTTTCTGTCTTCTTTTATGTTATTCTTTGTTTTTATCACACTTTCTCTTTCTGTCTTTCCTTATGTTATTCTTTGTTTCTTCCTTCTTTCATCTTCTCTTATGTTATTCTTTGTTTTTATCATTCTATCACTCTCTTTTTCTGTCTTTCCTTATGTTATTCCTTGTTTTTATCATTCTATCACTTTCTCTTTCTGTCTTTCCTTATGTTATTCTTTGTTTCTTCCTTCTATTACCTTCTCTTATGTTATTCTTTGTTTTTATCATTCTATCACTTTCTCTTTCTATCTTTCTGGAGTCCGCCCCAACATCAGCTCGTGAAAAGGCGACGTGAGGCCGGCCTATGTGTAGACGCAAAATTGCGGGCCCGAGATCATGTGTAACAGGGGTTTGATGATCTCGAGGCGGCTTCAAATTGCAGGTGTGAGGCCGCCTCCGGGGCCCGCTTTAAAAGCCGACGCATGTGTAACAGGGGTCTTAGACAATTCTCTACCAAGCTCGATCACTTGCCACCATTTTTCATTTTGATCACGTCATCATAGTGAAAATTACGATGAAAGGGCACATATCAGAAATTTCTTAACTTCCGTGTTATGACTATGGAAGGTGAATTTCGTTCATATCATTAATCTACATGACATTGTTTTTTAGCAGTAGCTCGCTTATTTTTGCTCTATTTTGTGTCAAAGTTTAGTTGACCAGCCCACCTATACTTGTTCCAAACAAGTATTATATGTCCTAGTTTATTAAATATTTTTCTTATTCTAACCACTTTTTTGTTGGCAAGATAACTTGGAAATGGCTCATTCATATGCCTTGAAATTTGGCACACATATGTATAGGCATATGTACAAAGCACAATAACGTTTTCAACATTGACCTTCACTGATGACGTCATCGAGGCGCCATTTTGTAAAATTTTACGAAATCAACTCATGATCATATCTTCAAAACCAAAAGCTATTTCTCATTCATATTTTATCATGATTAAGGTCAATATCCGTCCGGTCAATTTCAGGTCAAATAACGCGCGCTTGCGCGTACGTCCACGCGTCAATGCGCGCGCAAAATTTAAAAATGCTCAAAATCGTCTCAAAATCATTTTGCATACGTTTTAGGCCATTCTAAGCATATTATAAAAAATCGCGCGCGCGTTTTCGCGCGTAAAACTATTACACAACATAGAATTGCCATTTTTTTCTTTCATAATAATTCACATATTTTAACAAACAAATTGATACCATGTTTGTCTCTTTATGACTATTAATAACGGAATGATCGACCGTTTAACATAAATTTTCGTGCGCGCGAGCTCTTGTAATACATAGCATATATGGGCAAAAACATGCCTATACAAAATCCATTGTAACTCTTTAGGATACATGGTGATCCAATATTTGTTTTTATATTTTGTTAGAGTATGAATCGGAGATATGATTTGACCCTCAATTAACTCATGACGTCATCATAATGGGCTCCGAACTCATAATTTCAATTTGGATATTATGACGTCAGCATATTTTTGGAAAATCAATTGTATCTCTGTAAATATTGATCCATTTTATTCTAAATTTTGATATGTTCTAGCTGAGAAGATTGTCTACAAATGCAATACCCACAATTTTACATTTTGACAAGGCATCATGGCGTATATTTGCGATTAAAGGAGGCATGTCATTTTTTCACATTTTGCGTGTATTCTCTATGGGACATGATTTTTTCTCAAAAAATGGATTCTACATTCCCTTCTTTCGCGAGCAATATCTCCGTCGTTTTAGCTTCGTTTACGCTGAACTTTGAGTATGTTGTAGCTGAGACAATAAGCTATCTCAAATGTACCCTTTATTTTGTCTTAATTTTAGTTGGACCAGCCCACCTATACTTGTTCCAAACAAGTATTACAAATCTAGTTTATTTTTCTTATTTCGACCCACTTTTTTGTTAGCAAGATAACTTTGAAATGGTTCGATCAAATGCTTTGAAATTTGACACAATTATGTATAGGCATATAAATAAATCAAAATAACGTTTTCAACCTTGACCTTGACTGATGACGTCATCTAGGCGCCATTTTGTGAAAATCAACTCATGATCATATCTTCATAACCAAAAGTCAATTCTCATTCATATTTATCATGATCAAGGTCAATATCCGTCCAGTCAATTTCAGGTAAAAAAACACGCACGTGCGCGTACGTCCGCGCGCAAAAATTGTCTCAAATTTATTTTGCATACGTTTCAGATCATTTTAAGCACTTATAAAAAAATCGCGCACACACGCATGCGCGTACGTTTTTGCGCGTTTCACCACTACACAACATAGAATTGCCATTTTTTTTTCTTTCAAGATATTTCTCATATTTTTTCGAACAATTTGATACCATGTTTATCTCTTTATGACCATTAATAACAAGATGAGCGTCCATTCAAGATAAATATCCGTGCGCGCGAGCTCTTTTAATACATAGCATATATGGGCAAAAACAAGCCTATACAAATTCCATTATAGCTCTTTGGGATGGAACTGGACCCCCAATATTTTTTCATATTTTGATAGAGAATGAGTCGGAAATATGATTTTATGTCTCATTTGGCTATTAAAAAGATTTCGACATCATCATAATGGCCTTCAAACTAAAAATAGGAATTTGCATATTATGATGTCAGCATATTTATGGAAAATTGATTGTATCTCTGTAAATATTGATCGATTTTCTTCCAAATTTCGATATGTTGTAGCTAAGATAATTTTCTACAAGCTCAATAATCACCATTCTTCATTTTGATGACGTCATCAGAGTGAAAATTTCGATTAAAGGCCTCATGTCAAAAATTTAATTTGCGTGTTATGACTATAGAAGGTGAAATTCGTTCACGTAATGAATCTACATGATATTGTTTTTTAAGAATTTTTAAGCAGTATCTCGCTTATTTTCGCTCTATTTTGTCTCAAATTTTAGTTGACCAGCCCACGTATACTTGTTCCAAACAAGTATTACATGTCTAGTTTATTTATTTATTTTTCTTAATTCTTGCCACTTTTTTGTTCGCAAGATAACTTGAAAATGGATCAATCTAATAACTTGAAATTTGGCACACATATGTATAGGCATATAGAGAAATCAAAATAACGTTTTCAACTTTGACCTTCACTGATTACGTCATCTAGGCGCCATTTTGTGAATTTTAACTTATGATCATATCTTCATAACGGAAAGTAATTTCTCATTCATATTTTGCACGATCAAGGTCAATATCTGTCCGGTCAATTTTAGGTCAAAAAACGCGCGCGTGCGCGTATGTCCGCGCGTCAATGCGCGCGCAAAATTTCAAAATGCTCAAAAACGTCTCAATTTATTTTGCATACGTTTCAGGTCATTTTAAGCATTTTATAAAAAAAATCGCGCGCACGCACATGCGTGCGCGTTTTCACGCTTTACACCATGACAAAACATAGAATAAATACAACACAATACAAAGCTCATGGATTTTAGGTATTAAATAACGGTCAGATAAGCATATTTAGATATCGTATTTATGACACTGGCATGTCAATAATTGGCGTGAGGATCAGGGGCTGAGTCCCATGAAGCTCAGGGGTTTTAGGCATATGATTATGGTTAAATGAGCATTCAGGGGCCCGTCTTAGGAAACCTGGTGGGGTCCATGAGGTGGAGCCTCCGGAAGTTCAAGGGTTTTAGGCATTTAATTACGGTTAGATGAGCATAGTTTGATACCTTATTTGTGACACTGGCAGGTCACTAATTGACGGGGGTTAAGGGGGTCGAGCCCCGTGAAGCTCAGGGATTTTATGCATTTAATAACGATCAGATGAGCATCCAGCTATAGGGCCCGCCTTGGGGCCATTGCATGGTGAGGACCAGGGGGTAGAGCCCCCGGAAGCTCAGGGGTTTCAGGCATTTTTTACGGTCAGATGAGCATATTTTGATACTTTTTTTTTTCTTTCTCTCTTTCTTTCTTTTTCTCTTTAACATACTTGTTTTTTAAATGGAGGGGGGCTCAAGGCCCCAACCCAGCCGCTGTGCAGGCTCCGACACGAAGGCTTTTAGAAAAAGCATAGTAAATTTGGGAATTTGTAATTTTCTAACAAACGCATAAAAAAGAATATTTTACAATATATAATGAAAAAAACACACACGCTTTCCCATCCTCTCACACTATTTGCACGATATGCGTGTATGCACTATCATAAAATCCTCCCTTGATAAACATAGGGGCATGCAGAATGTTTAGGAAATTTAATTCTGTTTAATTACTCTCCTTTTCTTTGAATGGAATATAATTTGTATGTGAATCAATGTGATTCAATGTTCAATGTTTTATTTTTTTCAGGGGTGGGGGTAAGAGCACATTAAAAACAAAAAAAATCCCCCCAAAACGCAACGACTCAGCCAGGGAGGGGGGGGGGGGGGGGGGGGGGGTGGGGGGGGGTAAGAGCACTTTTTTTTTGTTTTTTTTTTTGGTCCCAAAAAATAATTCGCACCGATTCAGCCGCTGAATAAGTGGGGGGAGGGGGGGCTAAGAGCACTTTTTTTTCTTTTTTTGGGGGGGGGAGGGGGGGGGGGGGGGGAGCACGTCCCTCTTTGCCAAAACGTTTTTGGCGAATTTGGGGCTGATTTTAACCAAACAAATTTGGTCGGGGGGGGGGGGGGGGGCACATGCCCCCCTTGGATCCGCCACTGTTAACGGAGCCGCATCAATAACATTACAAAAAACATCATACTATCTTGATGTCTTTTTATTTCTCTTATTGCTGGCCTGGACATGTTTTGTTTCGATTTAAAGAGAAGGTTGAGTTCTGGCAAGAGGTGAAAAATAATTTGTGAGCATTACTCATTCTTATTATGCAAGTGTGGAAGAACATCAGATAAGACATGTTCCCTGAAAAGCATGGCTCTCCAAATGCCTTTATATTCTAAATATGCATGTAACATCGTAAAAATCGGGGGGCCGGCTTTTTACGCCACGTGTTCGTGTAGTCCCATATACATCTTTCTGTGCAAGTGTTTGTAACTTTACCAAGACTTGGCCAAATTTATTATCATTTTGATGATTCCAGAACCTTGCAATACACACAAATTCTTATATGCTAGATGATTAACCTTTTCTGGTCGGTTCCACACCGTTTCTTTCACAATGCAATCGCATGACCAGAACTCAACTTCATCTTTAACGCCATTATTAATTGGTATCACAGTGATAACGACATAGAAACATATTTTATCCAACATCTCCCAATGCAATGGACAATTCTCTTAAATTGAGATTCAATTTTTTTTCACATAACACCCAAATCAAACTAATGTCCTTTGTCAGAGGAAAACTGATGGGCCGAACAATGTGTCCGAGAAGAACAATTTTATCGGTAGTGTATAACTCTCTATAGATAGTCAATCTGAAAGGAAAAGTTTTTTTTTTTACAATATATCCTCCTGAACTTATCCTGTAATCAGAAAATATCCATTACTCTCTTTTAAATTGAATCTTTTCTATTTCTTCATTATTCAGATTAGTATTAGAATGGGAGAGAATATAACACATGAATCAACCAGAAATAAGTAAATTGTATCAAAACGAAGGTAAAATAAATTGAGCCCAGAACATACCTGTTACAGTTGTAGCCGCAATGAATTATATAGGGATGTTCTCGCGACCACTGTGAGTCCCAACTGTGAAGCTTTCTAATGCACTGTACCGTGTGTCTCAAAAAAAAACGTAACACTTTTGAAATGGTTGCCAAATTGAGCATATATAATTTTATGAAAAAATGTTGATATGTATGGAAAGCTAAAGGACCAACCTTTCATATGATATGAAAAAATTGAAAAAAAAATCATGCTTCGATGAACAGTGTTCACTTAAGTTAGAGGTATGAAAATGGGCCTGCGCAGGATTTTTCCTTCCAATTTTGGACAGGTAAGTTACTTTTAGCATACAAAATAAGTTTGATATGAGATATTCATGATCGATGGATTAAGAGTTAAAAGGATGTTTTGAATACCAGTCCTTTCTCTCTGTCATTTATCAATCCCCAAACACCACCCCTGCCACACACACACACACACACACACACCAACTTCCACTCCCATCTTATTGTATCATTGATCTGGTAGATGTGAACAGGATGAAGGAAGAATGGGAAAATGTTAAATTGAAATACCGTATTCAAAATCATAATTGACATTATGCAACCCACTCTCCTCCCCCCCACAACCTTTTCCCATCCCATCACCTACCCCTTGCCTTTTCTTTATCAGTTTTCTTCCGTAAGTTTGGTGGATCATCAATCACATTTTATTCAGGTTTTATGAATGACCCAAACATGTAATAGCTAAGTACATCATTCATTATGCATTGAAAATACCAGAATTCGAGGTATTCAAAATATCCTTTTGATTCAAAATATCCTTTTGATTCAAAATATCCTTTTGATCCATCGATCATGAATATCTCATATCGACCTTATTTTGTAAGTTACAAGTAATTTACCTGTCCAAAATTGGAAGGAAAAATCCTGCGCAGGCCCATTTTCATACCTCTAACTTAAGTGAACACTGTCCATCGAAGCATGATTTTTTTTTAATTTTTTCATATCATATGAAAGGTTGGTCCTTTAGCTTTCCATACATATAGACATTTTTTCATAAAATTATATATGCTCAATTTGGCAACCATTTCAAAAGTGTTACGTTTTTTTTGAGACACACGGTATATGTAGACTTCATGACTGCGACGATAATGCCACTTCCTGTGGGGAAAACCCGACTCCGCGCATGCTCGGTTGAGCTAGGCGGAGCCTGGGTTCGGGTTTTCCCACACCATGGTATTCCCCACTAGCATTGTGCAATTATTATCAAAACCAGATATAACATTTGATTAACCATTGAAATATTGACGCCATATATAACACTGCACGCAAAACAATTAATTGCTTAGACAACATTTGCCATTTGACGTTTACGAAGCTGCAGTGAGCGTTAATATTAGCTTGCCATTTGTGGATCTTGAACTCGTTCACAACTTGAAAGTCGTTTTTTTTTGTCAGTCAGCGAAGAAACAGGAAGCTAAACATGTTTTTATTTGGCCTAATAATAAAATAAACTAGCAGGACCCGTGGAAAATCCACGGGATTCTAGGGGAGGTCCGGGGGTGGGGGGTTAAATAGAGGCCTATGTGCTATCGAAAATAAAATTAGATTGTTTTTTTTATAGTCAATTTGTATACTACACGCTGTTTGACCTTGAATGGCGCACCGTAAAACAAACTGTCAGGTATGATCTTGCATAATTACGATTTATTTGCGTTATTATTGTTGTGATTTCAATGTAGTTTTCGTGTAAAGACTAAAAAGGCAGAAGCTTGGATTATGATTATATGTTGGCATTGTTCACCAAATTTGTATAATTATTTTCAAAGTAAAGATTTTACGCGAACAATCTGACGGTTTATGCCAATATGTAGCAGTCAGCTGCATGCAGTGCACAAATTGACTCGACTGTGTGTGTGTGACTGTGAGCGTAGAATCCAGTGAACAATTTTTTTTTTTTCGGGTGCTCGATCTATATCAAATTTTGGGGAAATTTTCGGGGGTTACTTTTTCAACTTTCGGTTTTTTTTTTTTCTTGGGCTAATTTTTCATTAATTCATTTAAGGATAGTTTGTTTAGTTTGGTAGCGTAGTGTTACGTAAAAAAGGCGTACTTTCTGCGTCAAGTTTCCTTGCCGAAAGTACGCGAATTGTTTAAAACATATTAAATTGCCTAAAACCCCTGAGCCTTCGGGGGTTCGGTTCAGCCCTTTGAACCCGTGGACACCACGCCTGCAACGCGAATTGTTTAAAACATATTAAATTGCCTAAAACCCCTGAGCCTTCAGGGGTTCGGTTCAGCCCTTTGAACCCGTGGACACCACGCCTGCACTCAACTCGCTTTGGGCTACTTGAACCCCCCCCCCCCCCCCCATACTGTGAAAAACGTTTTAATGCATTGATTTTATGCAAGAACTGTATCATAGTAAAAGTATTATCATGTTTTTAAACCACCATGACGACCGTCCCGATTTTCTTGTGAAAACGTTACTTTGAAAAATGATTTGATTTTATGCAAGAACTGTATCATAGTAAAAGTATTATCATGTTTTTAAACGACCATGACGACCGTCCGATTTTCTTGTGAAAACGTTACTTTGAAAAATGATTATCGAAATTCAGTATACAACTATGCATGGTTAGAATAATCACAATCTAAGCTCAGGTTTCATACCTGTATTCACGAAACTATATTGAAATCGGGGCAATAATAGCAATTTCAGAGTGTTGTTTACTCTCCTTACACCATGTGCACAGGCCTAGCTACTCCGGTCACCGCTACTCCAGGCTCACACACTCAGCTCCGAAATCACCGGCGATCGACAGCAGCGCTCAGCTGCAGTGCAGTGGCAATACACCACACGTGTGTACGTGTGGACTCAAGGCGTACTATCACATCTATTTGCGCTATTATTGTTGTGATTTCGATGTAGTTTTCATGAAAAGACCAATAAAACAGAAGCTTGGACTTTGATTATGTTGTCATAGATCACAGAATTTGTATAATTACTTTTAGAGTAAAGATTTTACGCGAAAATAGGTCCATGGTTTGCGCCAGTTGTAGCAATCGCCTCGACTGTACTGTGTGCATGTGTGTGACCTGAGCGTGTAATACACGTACACTGCACTATGGGCGCCTGGTCTACAAAGAATATCCTATTGTAAGATGCCTTACTCGAGGAACGCCCGCACCCGTTGCAATGAGATTTGCTACACCCGTTGACGCGAGTGGATTCTCGTTTATCGTGCCTCTCTTTGTCTCTCTTTGATAATTAGACAGAGGGCGGGTGCACGCCTTGCCGACTCGCTCTCACGGGGTCGTCGCATTCTTTCAATCCACCACGCCCGCCGTGCTCTCGTCCGCCCGTCCTCCCCGGCACCCCGAAAACGCGTTTAACGGCATGGACGTCGGTCGCGGGGTCGACGTGGCACGGGGGTTACGGGAGACAGGCCTCGTGTAATTGTGCCGCCGTCCCCGCGCCACGGCGGAGGCGCGCGCGGGCGTGGAAATTTTTTTTCATGAGGAACCGTTTTGTCCCGTTTTGGACCCCCCGCGGGGATTAGTGGTATTAATAATATAGATAAATAATTAAAAAATAAATAATTTAATTAATAACAATTTTAGTTCTAAAAAATCAATAACAACAAATTCCTATATAGGAGTATGAAAAAGGAAATTAAATCGTTTTCTGTCGCCTTTCTTAATCACTAAATCAAATGTTGATTGTAGGTTACTGTTGTCTAGAGAATATATTGTGAAAGTGGGATGGGTTGCAGGAAGCATGGATGGGTTGGTTGACAATTGCAACTGAAAGTTCATACTCTTCTATTGGGCAACTTACTTCAGACACTGTCATCTGGTCTCTGTGCTTTAGACAGCAAGGTCCTTGTCTTGTCTACCATATCATCATGAGCTTCTGCATTACATGTACAGGCACCTGTTTGTACAGAGACATACAATGAGTTCATTTTTATGGCATGTTCATGAAAGCAGTGTAAAAAAATAATTATAAAGTGAACAGCAGGGTATGTTTTTGCAGAAATTTTAGAACTTGAAGTAAAGGTGTAATAAAATATCAACTTTGAACAATACCAGTACCGGACTACCGGTATGTAGAAAGGGATTTAGGGTTACCTAACTTTGGGTCCGGAATGTTTAAATACATTTATGTTTTGCAATAGATCCAGGATTAAGGTTAAGAATTAATTTTGTGTTACAGCATAACCAGTAAACAATTGCCAATGTCGTAAAAATCACTTACTTCTTTTAATTGGTAACACAGTGCTACAATATTTACATGTTTCACAAACTGCAGGTCAGTGTATTATTACTTTACTAAAGCTATTGTAAATGATGGAAAGAAGTCTTTTATACTATTTCCCCTTCCACTCTTCATCATGTTTAAGCTGCTATCACAATACAGATGATGAGCAACATACATGCAGCTTCACCAGCACCTGCAAAATTGTGTTGGATGACACTTCATCCAGTGACCACAGCTCCACATCAATTTCCTACACTATTAAACAAAATAATTAACATTATCCCTGGACCCAACACTCGACCAACACCTAACCCTAAACCACCTCAATCCCAATTGCAGCCCTCGACCGAACCCTATACCTTTGACGAAATAAAGCCTGAAGCAGTCGTTGCAGGGGCAAATGTTGGTTCACTAAAAATGCCATGACAGACTCAAATCCTATGAATTTATCTCTAATTATTTCCCAGATTGGTTAAAAAACATGTAATATTTATTATGAATTACCAGTTCATTGTGCTTTGCTCCTCCAAGAGGCCATCACTTAGAGGTAAAGAGCAGAAATTCAAGCCTGGATCTCTTGACAGGAAGCCCTCCTTCTGGAACAGAATTATAAACACTTCAATAAATATTGACAAAATATGAAAGAAAATACAAATATAATAGCATTATTAAATATTGCTTGCCATTCCTTTTCATATTATTGACCCCCCCCCTTTCTACATTAACTTCAAATGTTAATTCTTAAAAGAGATACATTGGAAGTTAAAATACACTTAATGAACACTACAGCAACTTGTTACTAGACATTTTGATGCATAGCCACCCCTTTGCATCCCCACAGGTTCCTTTAGTACATGTTTCAATGAGAAACCATTTTAAAGGGAGACAAAAAATGTGGTCTTTATAAAACAGGTGGTCACTAAAGCAGGTTTGACTGTATATGCTTACCTTGTCTTGTGACGGTCTGTTTTCTCCAGGACATTCTTGTTTCAAGCACATTGTCAGAGGAGGCAAGCATTTGGTACTGCGACAAGTCTCAATGTACATTTTCCTGTAAAAGAGAGGGGGAATTTAATATTTAGAATGAAAATAAGTTCGATGAGCATTTGCAGAATTAACGTGTTTTAATTTGGATTTCACACAAAAAACCTCCATCATTATTAGGCCAACTAACAAAAATGGGGAGTTTCTCGTCCTTTATTTTCTATTAAAGGAGGAGGCAGGGCATTACTATTTACTATTTTTAAATTTTTTGATATTTTTGTCCAAGATGACGTCATGCTAAATATAGCTGGCCAAGGTATATTTATTAACAGATATTGTGCTCAGGCGAGTACGCAGGGGTTGGGGGGTTGAACCCCCCCTCAATTTTTGTGTGTGTGTGTTTTGGAGAAACCCCCCCCCCCCCGAAACAAACAAAAACAACAAAAAAACAAAAAAAATTGTGCTAATTATGGGTGACCCAAAAAACCTGACTTACCCGGCCAGGCTTTAAATTTCAATATTTTTAGGGCAAGGCCACTTTTCTGTGGGGCACATTCCTATATTACAGCACAAATAGAAAGAATTGGAAAGGGCACAACAAATCTCCAAGGCCAATGAGAGGGGCATTGAGGCCAATCAAAAGGGCATCCACGGCCATGACCTTGGATTAATTTAAGCCTATACCCCCCCCCCCCCCAACAGATCGAAATAGCAATCGATCAAATTTTTGGGACAAAAAAAAAATTATTAAAAAGGTGCTCTTAACCCCCCCCCCCCCCCCCCCCCCCCCCCCCCCGCTTATTAAGCGACTCTCTGAGTCGTTGCGAATTTTTTTATCAAATCCTGGACCAAAAAAAATGTGCTCTTACTAGTCTTATCCCCCCCCCCTTTCATGTAACCAATCTTGAAAAGTAGCAGTAGCTTTAGTCTCTTTAGTCTTAAGACTTTAGACCCTACGCAAAATTTAAAGATCTAGATTCTAGACTAGACTCTAGAGTAGTAGAGGTCTAGTCTAGACAGTAGACTAGACTCGTCTCTAAAACTAAGTCTAGTCTATTGAAATCTAGATCTAGACACTGTTTGGGTTCTTGCAGTTTACTGCAGGAGTTGCCGTTTCAATAATTAGGATAAAATAGAACTGTAATTTTCAGTTCTAAATTTATTAAATCCGACACTAAGCTCAGCCAGCTCAGTCAACTCCGACAGCTGACAGCTCAGTCACTCCAGACAACAGCATCGGATGACGGTAGGACTGATGCGAAAGTGCCCGCCACCAGCCCGGGCGTTACACGCAGCTCCCGCTCTCGGTTTGGGCGCATGAAATTTGACAAACACTCGCATGCGAGCGCAGCTCTCATTATCAATCTTTGTTTAACCGCTGGAAAAGTATTTAAATATAAATAAGCACACAGATGTCGAGTTATGAATATAATTCTTCGTATTATGGAATAAATATGACATGTACTTACGGGATTTCTATGAAAAAAACATTTCAAGCACCGAAGTTGGGTTCATTGTCACGGTGATTGCAGACGACGGCAAAGCACAATGGAGCTATTGCGCAGGCGCATAATCGTAATGATCGTTTTTTAAACGATCACTTTGTTATTAGTTTTATGAAACGTATTTTCACTCCAATAACAAGCTACGATAGTCGTAATCAGATTTGTCATAGATACCAGATTTGTTATAGTCGTAAGTCAAAAGCTTTATGAAACACCCCCCAGATGGATATTAGAACTATCTTGCCAGAACTTGATCCATTTATTTGATCTCTTAGACCCTAGCACTTAATACTACTGAAGCTTTCCAAATCAAATTTGTCTTGCATTTGGTCCTTTTCTGTCTTTACCTACAAGACAATGCTTGCATGCCTTCCAAACAAAGTACCAGTCTATACACATTTAAAAAAAAAAGCTAAAGATTAAACTTTTAAACACATATACATGATCGAATTTCGGTTTGTTTGACTTTCGACTCAATCTCTTTCTCAATCCATTTCTCCCTCAGTCTACTGATCTAATTTCCCTTTTCTAGAGCTTTTTGCAATTATTCATTGTCCCTTTTTTGTTTCTTTCTCTCTTTTTGCCTTCTACTATTTTCCTCTTTTATAAATCCCCCCCCCCCAATTTTTTTAAAGAATTTTCCAGCTACATATTTGTCCATTTATTGATTTCTAAGCATACTTTGTTCATGTTATATTGTAAAACAGCATCTGAGGAACTAACACTTCAACAAGCTCTGCTTCAAGTTAGTCCCTCTTTTCTCGTGCTTTTTCCATTATATTTGTCGTTTCATTGCATATTTTTTGTGATATAATTATTCTTGTATTATGTTTTGCATGAGAAATAAAATCATTTGAATCAAGTGATGTCTTCTTTCTTCTTCTTTGTAGGTACTGCTGATGGAGACATTGAGTTTGCCAGAGAAATCTTAGAACCGTGTCTCAGGAATTACCCCAAGGGAGTCATCTTCTTATTCCTAGCTGCAAGGATAGAAGAGATCTCGGGAAATATGGATGAAGTGAGTATAACAAAAACAAACAAACAAACAACAACAACATACAAACAACAAACAAGGAAATATGTCACTTGATTATACAAGCTGAAGCAGTGAAATTTCTTTTCTAATTAGAAAATGTTATCTTGGGCTGAAATGCTGCGAAGTGTTCTTTCAGCAGGTAAAGCAGAGCTGCCAACCAGTACGATTTTAAGAAGTAAATACGACAGTACAATTTTTCCTCCATAAAATATGATTTTCCCAAAAAACGTAAAGTAGCCTACAAGCATCTCACATCAGCAATTTGGGGATGTTCATTGGTTCATCGAACACACAAGTTATGACGAAATCATGCATATTCAACCAATGATTGATAACAAATAATAATAATAGTCTTTTTTTAAAAGTCCACTCCAAATGCTCTTCTTGTATTTAAGAACTTATGCAAATTGGCAACCCCCCCCCCCAAAAAAAAACAACAACAACAACCAATGTTCGCGGTGAGCAATAGTTATAGCAGATTGTCTAACAAAATCCCTATTGCAGGCCATTGAGAAGTTCCAGGAGTGCATTGCATCACAGCAGGAATGGAGGCAGTTCCATCACCTGTGCTACTGGGAGCTGATGTGGTGCCACGCCTACAAGCTGGATTGGCCAATGGCGGCTCAGTATGCAAATAAGCTGTGTGAAGAAAGCAGGTGGTCAAAGGTAAGGGCTGACCTCTGACCTTTCACCAGGGCCCTGTTTCATAAAACTTATTATCAATAACAAATGCTAAATTTCTATGACAAATTTGCTCTCAGCCGATCAGATGCCATGATTTCAGTAGCTTATAACAGTAGCTTGTAACTTGTTATTGATATCAAGTTTTATGAAACAGGGCCCTATGAAGCCATCTATACACAAGAGTTTGGTTTCTTGGTTTCAGTTGGTCACAACATGGCGTATATTCTTTTGCTCTGTGCTTGCCCAACAAAGCAAAGTGCCCAACTCGAACCAGGCTGGCCAAACCTTATATCTTGATGGCTTTGTGTGTGGTGAGACAAGATGATATGCTCTGTGTGTGGTGAGACAAGATGATAATTTTCTGAAAATGTATCTGTTGCCTTCTTTTTAAGAATAAGCTCAAGGCAAACCTATTCCGCATTGCTCACAATTAGCCACGATACCGCAGTCTTCTCCAAGTGAACTATGACATCTGCAGAAGTTTCATTGGCACCTTTGATTAGGTACATGTAACTAGGTATTGGCGCTCCTGAAGTGGATGTACATGGATGCTTATATTACGTATCACAATATCTCACTTAAAGATAAAGTTGAGTTCTGGTCACGTGATTGCATTGTGAAAGAAAAGGTGTGGAATGGATCAGAAACAGTTGATCATGTAGCATGTGAGTATTGGTGTGTACTGCAAGGTTCTGCCGTCATCAAAATCATAATAAATTTGGCCCAGTCTTGGTAAAGCTCGACACAGGAAGATGTATATGGGACTACACAAATGGTGTTGGGCCTACTTACATTGATTTCCTTATCTTTATTTGCTAATTCCTCAGCCAGTATACGTATTCTACCAAAATAGTTTGGCAATGACATTTATTTGTAATCTTGAACAGTCAGTGTAAGCTATGTTTGATTCAGTGAGAATTCATTTTCTTTTTTTACCAGAACTCAAGTTTATCTTTAATCTTTCTTGTCTACAATTTCACAGGCTATTTACCACCATCAGCAGGCTAGTTTCTTGGCCATGCACCTGCCACGCACCGAGGCCTGCATACAGAACATCAATGATATCTATGCCAAGGTACCCGACCTCAAGCAGCGCATCGCAGGCAAGTCCATCCCCATGGAGAAGTTTGCAGTGAGCAAGGCCAAGAAGCAGCTGGTCCATGGCACAGAACACTCACTAGTAGGACTGGTATGTAGCTCTGTGTGTCTTTTTCTTCCATTTGAGTACATCCCTTTTTACAGAGTATTGTCGTACTATACTGGGGGGTGTGCAGGTGGACCACTACACCAGGGTTTTCCTCTACTCTTATACGAATAGTGCATTGGGTTCTTAACGTGCAAAGGTAGTGACTCTTCTCTAGCTACACAGGGCCTCCACTTTACGTCATATCCGAGGGACAGATGCACTTAACATAGTCTGCGTCTATGAAACAAGGGAAGGGGCACATTAACACACAACACAGGCTTCAGTCATCCGCCTGGTGGGATTCGAACCCGATATCTTTGGTTCGACAGGCAGACGCTTTACCGACTGAGCCAACTTGCCTCCCTGTGTGTGTGTAATTTTTTTTTTACAGACGTAAATGATCAGTGCATTAATCAGATACGATTATTTATGTCTAGGGACCGACCTTTAACGTCACCATCCGAAAGACGTGACTCAGTTTTAAACCGGGGTCCCCTGAGCCAGTATGTAGGCGAAGACAGAGAGTTGATGAAGTTGGCTAGACGACTGAACTCACATCTCTCTATTGCGTAGGCATTTAGTAATGTGTATTATTCAAAGGGGTAATGCATGATTGTTAGCAAAGTTTTTAAATTACCTCCTATTTGAGGAATTTCAAGAATACCTTCTAGAAAATATGACCCCTTTTTGCATAAATAGAGCCCTAATTTTGCTTATCAAGCACAAATTCACAAATATTTGTTGCTGTTTTCATGGAATTTGCCATACGTTATACAAGTTCCAGGTTCCTGTTTGAAACCAATTACCCATTTACGTGAAATTTCTTGCTCTTCATATATTCTGTGTTTGTATATTATGTAGCTGTGAGCATATCATTCATCTGCTGCCTAAACTGTCATCTCAGCTCTGCTGGAACTTTCAAATTGAGCTCGCTGATTGAGCTATGAGCATATCTGGATGTTGAATATTAAAGGGCTGTGTTGCTTGTACACCTTAAATGTTTTTATTTTACTTTGAATATCATATACCTGTATGCCTTTAATATGGACCATTTTAGAATACGGTAGGTCCATGTACATGTATACCATATACACAATTCAACAAACAGGACAGTTAATAAATTCAAGTTTCAATTTATACTTTTATTTTAAGATAACAATCAATATGTCATTTTAAATTCCATACTTTATATCTCTTTCAGGAATTGATCTACATCTGGAATGGGTTCTCAATTTTAGCCAAGAAGAAAGAACTTTTAGAGCCAGTACTCCTGCTGACAGAGGCAACTCTTCAAGAACTCAAGAAAACAAAAGGTGAGTTCACAGTATAATATTGACAATAGTGATACATGTAGTACATGTGCTAGACATTTACTGCACATTCCATTATATTTTAAAGGGTTAAATGGATGGCACACAGAAGCAAAAACAAAACAAACAGGCAAGCAAGTAGATATCAAGATATAAGCTGAATTTAATTCAACCAATTGATCATGAACAGACATTTATTCAAGACAAGGTAATGATAATAGTGACATCTTGTATAACGCTCATGTCACACACATCGCTCCATTATGATTACCCAGGCTTTAGCATGGCTGCCATCACAGCGCTCTAGCATTTTAAGGAATTACTTCCTTATGGGACCCATTTACCTCACTTGGGGTGGAGTGTGTAGATGAATGTCTTGCCAAAGGACATTAGTGATGTGACAGGGATTCAAACCCCATACCTTATGGTTCACAGTCTAGAGACTTATCCATTGGATCACAACACCTCTACTATTGTATGTTTGTACTTAAGCACATTCCAGTTTTTATGCCTCCATTACGAAGTATCGGGAAGCATTATGTTTTTGGGTTGTCCGTCCGTCCGTACGTCTGTACGTCCGTACGTCCCGTTCATGTGATCGCGTTATCTCAAGAACTGATTGATGGATTCCTGCCAAACTTAGATCATGTATGTATCTTGCAGAGCAAATGAACTGATTAGATTTGGGGTCATGAGGTCAAAATTCAAAGTTCATGGTGCTCATTATATATGAAACAACAGCTTGTGATCACATTATATTTAGAACCGATGGACGGATTACCATCAAACCCAAGACATGTATGTATCTTGCAAAGCCAATGAACTGATAATAGGGTATATGAAAAAGAGCTTGTAATCACGATATTCTGAGAACCTGATATAAATGGATTACAATTTAACTTGATTGTGAAAGATTGGTTCTGTTTTGGTTTGTGAAATCGCTCTATGGCGGAGGCATCATTTTCGACTGCGCGCAGTCGAAGTTCCATCTAGTTTCCCCCTGATTTTCTAAGCAATCTAAATATGTGTGATTTTATGTATTGAAAGTAGAAAATAGACAATTACAGATTAGCACTGCTCCTAAAGGGGTATTCTTGAGTTGGCCTTTATATCAAGGTCACATACTGTATGATTTATGCTGTTTTTTGTTGTTTTTCAGGTGATGCAAGTAGAAGTAGCGGTTGTTACTGGGACGATTACAGTCTAGCCATGCTGCTGAAGGGAATCACACTGAGATATCTATCCAGACCTTCTCAGGCTGAACTCTGCTTTCAAGAAGTCATCTCAAAGTAAGATTCATCTCCTAACAAAGCAGCCATGATGATGTGTGATGTCACATATCGTCGGTGGGGTGACAAAACCTTGTATCTCAAAAATCATGAATTTTCAGGAGAGCGAAAAACTTTCCTGTCTCAACAAATTTAGTGCTGTGACACCATCCTTTTTTTTTAAACTGGAATATTTATACAATTTTTAATGTCATTGTTGAAATACAGTAAAATAATTGTTTTTATATTTGAAAGTGAGTTATGAGGTTTTTGCGTTTATCTACATTGAGATACGAGTTTTTAGTTTTTATTCAAATTGAAATACGAGTTCTTACTTTCAACTCTGAATGAGTTTCAAGGATTTGGTTGAATAAGTTACGAGGATTTGAATACACTAACTTTGGTACTGTTAGGCCGTGTGTGAGTTACGAGGAAAAGGAATTACGTATCTTATGTTACGAGGTTTTGTCAGTGCAGCTTCAAAGGGGGTTAAAGTTATGAGGTTTAGTTTAAAGGTGAACTTCAAAGAAAATCACAAATATGTCAACCAATGTATCACTAGAAACTGGTAAGCTAACAGATAGCCATCGTACAAGTTTTAGGTCAACTACATATCGGGTGATTTATAAAAATACAAATACAACCACCTCCAGTAGCAGCTGGGATATGCGAGAGATTCGCCGGAAAAATAACGATGTTTTTAATGACGTCACTATATGGACCAACACTGCCCAAGCAGACGACATCCCATAGAGAATGAACATACTTGCAAAGCTATTATTTCTCAAATTATAATAAGTTTAGTGTATATAAATGTAATGGCATGTCAAACCATTCAAAGGGGGATATGACCCGATTCCGATAACTAAAATCTTTTGCTTGTAAATACGAAGGATATGTGTTAATTAACGATCAAAGAAACCAGACTTTCGAATTGAAAACCCCCCGGAATGATATCAGGACGGCATTTGTTCCCTCTTGAAACGCCGAACATACCGCGCTGTGTGCAGCTGAATATTCAATACCGTCTTATTTTGTTTACAAGCGACAAATTCCTTTATTTTTGTATCGGTGCATTTGTCATCAAAATAAAACCGTGTGCGGGGTTTAGAGTGAGGCAATAGATTATAATTTTAGCCTGACGGTAGTGAAGTAAGAGAAAGAACTCAAGAGAAGATGTAAACACAGGCACTGAAAATGTGTGTGATGTCATGGGACATCGTCTGCTTGTGCAAATCGTGTCCATACAGTGATCTCACACACCTCAGGAGCGTTCGGAGAGCTCTTCAGGTGCTATGCCGGGGCTGTATTTAAGCGTTTTATAATTTATAATAATAATCACCTCGAATGTTTCCAAGCATTGAAGTTTGATAACCTTGTCGAATCACAGTTTCAACTTTGCAATAATGAAATTAAGTTAGTTTTTAAAATCAATGAACATCAACTTTAAGGGTGTTTGTGTGGAATTTGTGAAAAAAACGAGAAGGAGGCGTTCCATGGATTTATCAGGTGGTGTCGTAGGCAAAAAAAAATCGAGATACGAGGTTTTGTCACCCCACCGACGATATGAAGAATTTAAATGTTTGGTGCACACATTATTCAAATGATTACTCTTCTCATTTGTTATAATGGAAGAGATATAATTTATTAATATAAGGATGTGCAAAAAGTATCATACGTGTACCAAGTTACGAAAATATGTCATCTAGTTTTATCTTGAAATGAAAAAGGGGGAAATTTCAGAAGAGGGGGAGGGGGGGGGGGGGAATATACACATTAAATCTTCATATGCCAGACAAATAATCTCACTGTGCCACATTTTGATTATCATCTGATACTAAGCTTCACAAATATTTAACTGTTTCCAGTGCAAGATTATTCTACACTGATTTTAAAATTGCTTTCATCAAGTCTGGAAATTGTGTTATTATCTTCTGCAAATCCAGTATCTGTGCCTAGTATTATGTGCAAAATTGCACATGTTGGAAACGAACAAACATGCAGGGAGGCAAGGAAAGTAACTGAAATGTTAAACATGAGATTATTCAGAAGGTTATTAATCTTCTTTTTCCCATTTTTATTCAATTCAATTTGATTCAATTTAATGTATTTAATTGTCCAATTTATGTTCAACTTGGACATTTGTTTTGTTCACATATAAAATAAAGGCTCAGACTTAGTTAATAAAGAACATAAAAAAAAAAAATATGGATTCATTTTGGTGATGGCAAAATAATTATACTCGTACATACATGTAACATTGATTTTAGTGTGGTTATGGCCTGTTTTGTTACCTTAAATTAAACTAAATAAAGTCAAACCTGCTTTAGTGACCACCTGTCTACAAAGACCACCTGTCTACAAGGACCAAATTTTTTGTTTCCCTTGAAAATGGTTTCTCATTGAAACATGTACTAAAGGAACCTGTCTACAAAGACCACCTTTCTACAAAGACCACTTTTTGTGTTTGCCCTGGGCTGTCACTGTAGACAGGTTTGACTGTAGTTGTCTTAATGCATATTTAGAAATGAAAATTATTCACCACTATACTCATAGAAAATTCAGCTATTAAATTGAATTGGAATCATTGCTTTTTGCTTGATTATTAAACAGTGAACGAGATCTCCAATATGATCACTACGTGGTGCCCTATGCAACGCTGGAACTTGGATTGCTTTATCTACAGTACAACAGACTTCAGGAAGCTAAGACGTTCCTAACCCAATGCAGGTATGCAGATTAATTATTCCCCTTCTAACCCCTTCCCCTAAGAGATATACAGGTAATTCAACTTTAAACGATGTAAGCGAATCAGTAGTGAGTGTGGTTCAATTCAATTCAATTCAATTCAAATGAACATTTATTTTCTTCCAAACAATACAATCTATAAGTACCAATGGCATTGGGCAAAAATGGAAATTAGGCAAGAATTAATGTACAGCTGGCTTGCGGATGCACCATGTGAGAGAGAGAGGGAGGATTGAGGAGGCCTGAAAAGGACTCTCAGTAATCTTTCTTGAGGGTGTGTAGTCCTGAAAAGGACTGTTGGTTATCTTTCTTAGCTCATAGTTCTAAGGAGAACTATAGCGCTTGGAGAAGATGGGTGGCGGGAGTGGCTCGATGTTTCAAACAGGTCGACTATCCGTCGTCAGGACTCCTCAATCCTCCCTATCTCTCACATGGTGCATCCGCAAGCCTATCACCATGTAAGCCAATACTTACAAGCAGCATGAATTAATGTGTTTTGCCAAAAAGAATTGCAAAATGTTCATTAGTCAACAACACCAGAAAGGACCCTCTTCCCCCAAAAAAACAACTAAAAGGGAGTTAATTAATTAGTTAATCAATTGAAAGTCTATTGATAATTAAATGAGTAGTAATTTGACTTTAAAGGTAATTTTCTGAAAAACATTAGCAACAACAACAGCAATGAAGAGACAAAATGAAAAACTGATTTATATATATGAATAATGAAATATTGAAATATTGTTAATGTGATCATTTACTCATTCTCCTCCCACCTCTTTGTCTCTCTGTCTGCCTCTTTCTCTCACTATCTCTGTCTCTGTCTCTCTCTGTCTCTGTCTCTCTTTTCCTCCCTCTCTCTCTCTCTTTCTCTCACTCTCACTCACTAAATCTCTCTCTCACTCTCTCTCTCTCACTCCCTCTTTCTCTCTCACTTTCTCTGTCTCTGTCTTTCTCACTCTCCCTCTCTCTCTGTCTCTATCTCTTTGTAATAATGGATGTCCAGACATCACAGCAAGAAGTACATGCTGGAGAACAGGCTCCACTTCAAGATGCACGCTGCCCTGGAAAACCTCAAGACCAAGATGGCCCAGTCCTCGGAGATCCAGGCCCAGGACTCGCTCAACCTCGAAGGAGAGGATGAGGCAGGGCCTGGACCAGAAGATGGACTGGAACCGAACCTTACAACCGAGGTGTCCCAGGACTCGCTTGACAAGGACCAGGACTCTCCTGCAGGGAATGGACCAGTAGATGGACCAGTAGATGGACCAATAGAGCAACCAGAATTAACTGAAGATGGGATAGTACGGACTAATGGTGCAGAAGACCAGGACCTGTCGTCTGGTCCTAGTTCGTCTTCAGCTTCGCAGAATGCTTTTAGCTGAAATCGCAGCCCAAAGCAATGCTTTTAGAACACTTCTGAGATTCACCTTCCATTCACTGATGATATACATATAACAAGGGGAACCTGAACAGTGTTTGAATGATCTTAAGTCATCATTCAATGCGCTTGCAGGATTTTGACATGACCCAACAGTGTCAACAACAATACCAAAGTATAGGTATATTGATAGTAAATGATGTTTGTTTCATGATCAGTTTTTCGATGCCAAAGTATAGTAATCATCATAAATAATGATAGAAGTACTTAATAATTTCCATCTAATATAAATACATAGTTCACCCCTATGTAGGAAAAGGAAAAAAGGAATTTCTTGAATGTTGTGAGCACTGAAATCAGTAGCCTAGCAAGATCCGGGGTTACATTGGAGTGCCTCTAGCCTAGCACCCTGACTCTCAGCTGAAAATATGACGACTGAAATGTGAAAACTGAAATGTGACATTCCGCATTACATCCAACGAATTGAGCCATTGGAGAAGTTGTACATAGTTTTCTACTCCTGTGTTTCATAGTGGTTCAAAGAGAAGGTTGAGTTCTGGGAAGAGTCGAAAAATAATTTGTGAGCGTTATCATTGTTATTATGCAAGTGTGGAAGAACATCAGATAATAAAATGTTCCCTGAAAAACTAAATATGGCATGTAACAGCCAAAAAATTGGGACAGATTTTTATGCCACAAGTTTGTGTAGTCCCATATACATATATCTGTGTACAGGTGCTTGTAACTTTACCAAGACTGGGCCAAATTTCTTATCATTTTGATGATTCCAGAACCTTGCAGTACACACCAATACTTATAAGCTAGATGATCAACCTTTTCTGATCGATCCACACCATTTCTTTCACAATGTAATCGCATGACCAGAACTCAACTTTATCTTTAAGCAGCAGTGGGTAGACCCCTAGGAGAGCAATATAGATAGATGACGATTTGAAATGTTGCCATTGCTGTACCCATCCCCTGAATACATTCCAATATTAAGTTACCTTAGGATTGCTAATTAAGAATACTGAATAATTTTGTACTTCCGTATTTGCAATATATTAGCATGGCATTTGATAGTAGTTATACAATACATTGTAAGATGAAAACACCATTAAAACATTTGGTGAAAGAGATTTGATTGCACATTGATATATTCAGAGGTATATATGGAGACAACTTCAACAAGCAACAAGTATTTCAACTGTGGAAGCCAAAGAAAAGTAAATATAGAACCAAATGGTGCATATTGTTCAGCCTTAGCTAAGGTAGGAGCCACCTTATGACATAAAGTTATGAAACATTATGTGATTCAAATTCATTATATTATATTAAAATAAATGAACTAAGTTACTCTTTCAATCCTGGTATCTTTTCCCAGCTCCTAGGTTGATTGCAACAAATTTCCACGCATTTCTGTTCTCTGCCATTCTAGTACACTCTTGCAGTGTCATTCCACTTCAGGTCTTAATGTTCTCCCAGTTGGTTCTCTACTTTCCTCTCGGTCTAGTACCTTCAAGTATTTTTTTTCCAAGTTTTATTTATTCCACATTTTACAGAAAATATAAACATACATATAAAATAAACAAATTATACAATATAATTGTAGTATAAATGAGTACATATCAATGATTCTCAATTCATATAATAGATTAAGTAGAATGTGAGGATCCTATTAAAAAGCAATGCTTGTATAATATAGGTTCCTAATAAAAAAGAAGTAATGTAGATGAAAAACAGTAGCAGTAGAGAAAGATGTAATTTAGAGGAGAGAATTTAAAACACAATGAAATAAGGACATTTGTATACAAAATAATGCATTCGCACCAATACCCAGAGTCACCCAATGAAATGCGTACAGTAGTCAAAATGCGTAGTCACCCAAACAATTTAGTAAGCATAGCACAAAGTAATATGTTTATAAACATTACAAAACCGGAACATGCATCATTAATTAACAATTCTAATAAATCCCTCAAGAGACTCTGATGTATTGTAATATGACCCAAATATTCCCCTTTCTCTCTTTAACTTTTGCTATTAGGATATTTTGTTGAAGCCTCGCCATTCAAATCTTTCCATGATATTCCCGTACCTCGCCGCACTTTTGGTTCTCGCATTGAGTCCTCAGTCTGCGAAAGCAGAAATTAAGCGTTGAGTTACACACTGTTATCAAGTTGGCCATGAGATGGTGCTGTACAATAAACAGTACCCGCGGGCAGAAAGTTCATCAGTTCAGTATCGCTTTAAAAACTGGCAGTTAGTGAAATTTTAGGGGTCAGGACTTAGATTTTAGGCACCCATGTGTCCCGGGCACCTGTTAGTGTCGAGCCACGCCATGTATCTGAATGATAAATCAACTAAGTTGGGTAGTCGGTGAGAGATTGTTTTTAGATACATGTACTTGTACCTGTAGGAGGCATTTGATATTGGTTGATCTCCGTTGTTTGGTGTGCCTGTAGGCATTACATTAGTGTGGAGAAATGTATTCCTATTCATTTTTTCTCATTTCATTTCAAGTATTCATTGGAATTCCAATCAGCCTTGATTGTCTGATATGGTTTGTAGAAAGTGTCGGTGCAACATAATAGCAATTCCATCAAATATTACCAATATCGAGTGGTATTCTGAAAATTCCTATCTTTCCTTTCAGTGAAGGATCTTATAATTGTCATAACAATGTGCATGTCAATCAAACCAAAAAGTCACTTTTTGTTAGTGCCTGCTCATATATTAATGTGAACTTTGATACTGTGTGCGCAATTTTTTGATCAATAACCAATCATATTCAAATTTTATGCATACTTTTGAAGCACAGGTTTTTCTTGACAACCTGAAAGATTGTCCTGAGGATTGCCAGACATAGCAACACGTTATGTATGCAGACTGGATTCCAAGTATTGTAGTTCATTCATTAATAACAGGTAAATGGAATTTATAACTTGTCACTAGGCCCCCAGGAAAGAAACATCCATAAATTAGAATACCGGTATGTCAAATGGGTCTACTAAGATATGTTATGACAATCCAAAGATAAAGGGCAGAATGGAAAGTTTTCTGACACTGCACGGCTCACTATTGACTCTATTCCTTGTGTTTACAGCATGAATTTACAAGAGTAGCCATTATAAGCTGCTGGAAAGTCATTCACAAACAGAAACTAATTTTCAGGCCTTAATTTGGCTCACAATGAGAATGCTATCTTTTATAGACTCAAGGATATAAATACAAGTTCACATGCTGCACAGGGTCTATTCAGTACATCATTTACCGTATTTATCATTCATTTAGTACTTTGTTTTATCTTCGATTACATGTACATGTGTATGAAGAGAAAAACCCTTATGGACAGTGTGCAAAAGCTTTATGTGCTATTTTTATGGTATTCAGTCATGTAGTTCTTTTCTTAGTTCAATGAATATTAGAAACATTTAAAGGTATTATCCAGGGGCAAAGAAGGAATAGATAGAAGTGGAATAGGTTTGAATTCTGACTCCACTTGCAAAGTAAACCTTCAAAACATTTACTGAAAATCATGTAAGCATGAGGCGAACATGTTGATACTCTGTTGTTCCCCAAATTACATGACTGGTAATGGTAACTGTGTCACTTGCAACTACTTTGGGCCATATTCTCATGAATTTAAAACCTGATGTTGGGCTTAAGTTTTTTTTTCTCCCTTTAAATTCAGGTTGAAACAGGAAATTAATGCAAAATCTAAGTTTTCCTTTGTTAAACTTAAATCTTAGACCAAGGGTCAGGTTTAAATGAATGAGTAAAATGAGGGATCGGGTAACTTTGTCTCAGATTCTGAAAACAATATCCTGGATTTAGCTCATGCTGCAATGATAATTATAAACCTTTAGGTCAGTCAGGAACCCAATGACTTCTACACGCCGATCGCCTATCTGATTATCAAGATATTTATGATTGGAAATCAAATTTTGCGTTTTCCTAACATTTTCCTAACACTACAGTCTATTGGGGAAAACGAGTATGGTAAAACCGGTCACTCAAAGGTTTTTACTTTTTTGAGGCACTTCTTGATCATTTTGAAGCGCAATTTTTTTAAGGCTTCAATATTACACAATATCACACGACACTGATAACATGTAGGGCTGTGCATCTCAGATTTATCATTGTTAAACGATGCCTTTAAGCCTAAACAATACAACTTCCATTTATAGTCCTAATTGGAACATGTAGGAATTACTTCTAGTTTAATTAATTGTGACATCTAATCTTCCTCTGTTGAAGGTCCATTCTGGTGACAGGCATGGCACGGCGTAGTCTCTAGCCTTCATACCCTTTGCAACCTGCTACGAAATACAATGCCGTGATTGCATTACAATTAATCCGCCCCCCCCCCCCCCCCTTAAAAAATTCCCCTCAATAAGTTTGTCTAGATGCTTACTAATTAATCATGTTTGATACCTTTCCTTCTTGGTTTTAGGAAATGAAATTTGAAAAAAATATTTCATTTTCATAAATCAATCCTGGATACCTTAAATATTCAGCATATTTTATTTATTTTTTATTTATGTGCTAGTTGTTTGTATATATTCATTTCTTGTAATTCCAACTTAAAAACTAAGAGATATGAAGTGCTATTCATAGAAGCTGTACTTATTGAAATATATTTATTGTTCTTAGAATACAGAGTTTGTATTTTCTTACAGATTGTTGAATATAATCTTCATTGTAATAGACGCTTTTATCTATGCCGCATTGTGCAATTCATGTACTCGAAACTGGGGCTTCAAACCTTATATTCTATTTATTGTGTGAATTTTGTACATTATTTTTTTCCTTTTTTCCCTATGAATCTGTAACTGTATGTTCCATGCAATAGTCCACAATATGAACATATTTCAATTTTGTGTTCCTCATGTTTGTGCAAGTTCCATAGATTGCTACATGCAATCATGCAAGCTCAAACTCATATTTTTAGCGTCATTTAATTTATTTAAAAAAAAATAGATCAACAATAGCATATGCAGGTGTGATTTTTTCCATAGCCTATATCCCTTTCAGGATATCTTCTTCAAATTGACAACAATAATATTTTCTTCTATTACTAAGTTCTAATAAAATTGAATGTCTCTGAAAACAATATGGGTAGCAACTCTGTCAAAAACTTGAAAAATGTTGCCAATTTGATCGAAAACAATGATTTTGAACCTCTCAATGTGTTGCCGATTAGAGGATTATAAAGCTTTTTTTATTTTTTTAAATTCCTGGCATCAAGCACAATATGATCATGCGAAATAAACGGACTCAGTGTGTGCATAAATTTTCCTCTTTTCTACTCATGTAGATATATTTTTTTAGGGCTCTAAATCAAAAGTAATTGAGCCAAAGCACTGTCTGGACAGAGATAGGCAAGCATACCTTATGTAGAGATGATAGGGTATGTGCCTCTAAGCTAAGTGTTTGGGCAAAGTAAGTATTATAAAAGTAATACATGAAAATAGTGAAAGTCATTGTGTTCAATTATTAATAAAGGGTCAAAGTTCACTCACTGTATCTGCTAAAAAATTGCATACCATTTGAAAACGGTCATTTGTACGCGCTTGCACAGTCAATTGTTATAATTTGCTACACTGTAAATACAATGATTGATACACAGATGCTTTAAAATGAGAGCTAAATTCAATATATATTACTTCTTTATACTTATTTCATAGATTCTATACTACTATAATTATGTATATGTATTCAGATATATTAAAGCACACACAAAAAAGGTTTAAGATTCATGCACCTGGGCATTAATGCACTTGAATAAAATTCTTACAAATTTATGTGATCAGGACAATAAAGGCTACATTGCACAAATTGAATTATTTTACATTTGATCGAGTCATGTTCTTCTTTCTTTCCGTTTGTTTGTATTTTCATCATAGTTTTTCCATCATTGACAGAATGTATATGTTTTAGCATTATGGATCTTTTTTCCCCCAAACATATTGGCCCGAATTCACAAGGGAGGTTTGTCGACAAACCTTGGTTTTCGTACGTCATATGACGCGTTTTTACGCGTTTTTTACAAACCTGGTTTGTAAAGAAAACCTCCTTTGTGAATTGGGCCAATATTATCATCAAGCAAAGCAGACTTTAATATTTTTAAAGTTAATTGTGTATAATATTTAAGATTCAGACTGTATATATTGAGGTTGAACTATACCAAACTTGTGACTGAGCAAAAATTAATCTGATTTTGAAATGATAAAACTGAATTTGGATACGGATTGTTGTATTGCATGCAAAATGGTTACTTATAATTTTCATTTTTTTTAAGAAAAACTTAAGGGAAAAGGGCGTTTAAAGTATGTAGGCTATCAAAGCAATCTGAATTTTAAGTAATTGTGCAAGGTGACAAAAGGATGATTAGAAATCCATGCAGGATTTCTGTGAAGGGATTATCAGATTGCCCCAAAACTTGGCACAATAAGGCCTAAAAAAGAAGATGTTGTATTGCCCTTTAGGTGCCAAAACATGGGTCGGTCGGTCGCAAATCAAAAATCCCTCTTTGGGCTAATATTTTTCAATTTTGAATGCTTTAATACATTTTTTTTCTCTAAAAGATGGTTTATTTTTTAATTTTTTTTAAAGCAGACCGTCGATTTCAAAAATTTGGGTCGGTCGCAAAGGGCAATACAACATCTTTATTTTTAGGCCTAATCAAGTACATTCTGTTTTTTATTTTATTAAAGTTACAGGAGTTCAAAGTGAAACTAGTACCCGTAGACCACATGTACTGAGAAAGTAAATTTAGATTACAACAAACTTGAGATGAGGTCAACAAAACGCTGCCAAAAATCACACTTTTAGATAATTTGGTGCATCCTAATTATGAAATTACATGGAAGAGAGTAGATTCTTTTAGGAAATGCTAAGAACTAAAATTTGACCACCCTGACCAAGCGCATCTGACTTCTGTACTGAGCTCTAATTGAATGTAATGTTTTATGGTTATTATTTGTGTACAGTTATCTGCATCAGTTGAATGTTGGAAATGCAAAATGCAAAGTTTTGGAAAATTTTGATAATTTGATGGATAGTAATTCTTTGAAATTATTTGGATGCCCCCATGGATGTATTATAAACACTAGAAGATTGAGCCCCTAAAACACTTGCTCCCGGTAAATTTCAAATAGCGTTTGAGGCAATTCTATGGTAGCTACGACTATGAAAATATCAGAATATGCAGCTCTGATATATAATATCCAAACGGGAATAGCGAATTGGTCGATTGCAGTCATGAATTGTTTTAAAGATAAAGTAATATCGGTCTTGAGAGGGAGCTGTACAACATAAATTTTGTTTATTATTTACAATTTTATCACTTAAAACTTGATTTCAACCACGACAACGATCATTGAATATTGTAAAATCGCATATTCTTCTAATATGTTCATTTGAACTAGATTCATGACCCCATACCAAAACTTTGTATTACCTTCAAGAAGATTCAACTTGACAATTTGGCTAATGCAAATTTGAGTTATCCAGAGTTAAGTGTAATTCTGTCATCACCCCATAGCATAGCTTATCTTGCCATATAAGGTCTTATTCTACAGCACTGGAATATAAACACAAAATAACACACAGCCATTTCTTTTACTGAGTTGTGTTTTATTTCATACAATATACAATATACAATTCCAACCATACCTGAACACACATGATATAATCCTAGGCATGCATACAAACATAGCTCGACAGGAAAGTATTTTCAATTTTGACATTTTTACAAGACGAGGAAGCACAGAAAGAAGGGCTCAAAATTGATGACAACTTTATCAAGCCAAAGAGACATTCTATAATTCCAATTTTGAAAAATAAACGGCACAATTGCAGTCATTTATAATAAATTTGTCTTTGCAATCTAAAATTGATGAATGATTTCTATTAACGAAATATCTGCTTGCTTTCAAATCTTGTTTTCTCCTCTATATTTGTTTTGTTTTTCTTGCTTGCTATAATCAATGTAATATATACCTTGTATTCTATAACACACTGTGTCACGGACATGGGTTTTACACGTTGGCTTTTTTATTCATGTTGTTACAACAGCCATTTTGAATAAAGATGAGACATTTTTTCTAAATTTTTCTTGAACATGGACCACAAAAAGCCATTTGACTTTACTTAGATAAAGCATCAACATGTACATGTACAATATGCATATATTAAAGTGGCATGCTAATTTATAAAACATGTAGTGAGTACAGGAGACATGTTCACAAATGTATTGAAACTCAGAAATATGTTTAAAAGGGACGCTCACACCCTTTCACCATCAAGGAAAAATAAAAGCAGAGAAATTGAGATTCATTAATTTTGCATCTTCAAAATGACAAATTTCAGGATTCTTCACTTTAATAACTTGACATTTTCCATAAATCTTGTGTTCAAATTTCTTTTTCTGTGATCACAAAAAAATATTCACAGCTTTGTAACTGAAACCAAGTTATATTTGCCTCTGAAAAATACAGACACAAACAAATGCATGCATATTGGATATATCAAGAGATTAGTATAGCACTATGTGCAACAAACTTTTAGTAAACGCACAATCAACATCTATTTCATATATATCTACACTTTGAGTAGTACTTCCAACTTTGACATTACCGACCCAAGAGGTCATTTTCAAATGACCTTTGTCTCTCAAATGAAATAATAATAATAGTAATAATAATGATAATAATAATAATCTTTTAAAGTCCACTCCAAATGACTTATATATATATATATATGTGTTAATAAGAAAGTTACTCTTCAACTGTTTGAATTTCTCATTTCTTATGAGAACCAAGATTTTAAGGGTCGTAACAAAGCAAATTTGGATCCAGGGGGCCCAAAAGACCCCCTCCTTTTAAGGAAAGATCGTAAAAAAACATTTTCCAGGTGTAAAAACGCCTTCCCCCACTCCCATTAAGCAAGCAAGCGAGAGAGAGAGAGAGAGAGAGAGAGAGAGAGAGAGAGAAAGAAAGAGAGAAAGAAAGAGAGAAAGAGAAGGGGGAAAAGGAAAATAATATGCAAATATAAGCCTCTCTTGGAGTAACATCCCCCCCCCCCCCCCATCCCGCCCCTTTGGGGCACTTGGGAGGGATGACATGATCCCCAGATCTGCTCCTGCCAAGTTTGAGACTCCTCTCAAAACATCTATGAGTTACAGGGTGATTTGTACCGCGATATAAGCAGGATTGTTATCTATCCTTTAATAAAATCAACATATATGTTTCTCTTGCTAACATTCATCATTTTAAAAGGCATTCTAAAAGACAAATAAACTATCTCCGGCATAATTAGGCCTATATGATTTTATGGTAATTTGAACAGAGGAGTAAGGTATATGAAGAATTAACATAATTCTTTCAAAAGATTGAACATGAATGTTTTAAAACTAAATATTCATAATTGTTTCTAATGAGATACCGGTATACAAAAAATAATTTCCTCTTGCGATCATGTGCAAACATTCAATAGTACCTTCACACAGAGTCCCAAAGTGCCTGTATACACACCCCAAGAGTTCTATCTTTCAGATCAACTGTCTTTACACTGTACATATCGGTCTGGCATAGCATCAGCACTCGTATAAACATTTTACTATGTACATATTTCAAGTTTCAAGTGGGAGCCTTAATTACATATCTTTATCTCGAATTGCATCAAAAATATAATTGGTATTCTATAATTTCAAAGTTCTAAATCATACTAAACCTTTTAGGCCAATATGGTCTTATATTTATATCATCTTTTGTATTACAATAATACTTATTTCATCATTTGTCTATGCCAATGTGACCATGTCAAATAATGATTGCAAAAATAAAAATCAAACATCAAAGCAATCAATGAAATTACAGAGAAGTATCTCTACAACTTTTCTTTAAAATTGTGATTCATTTGTCTCAACACAAACTGTCAATGTGAGAACATATCTTATTGACCACAGACAGTGGTCATGATTTTGAAACAAAGTTTAAGAAAAATAAATACAAATATTTCTGTTTCATGTTACACATTCGTTGAAATGCTGTTTGCATTTTTCAATATGATCTACACATCAAACATTTTTTCTTCAAAAAATCAAACCAATAATTTTTTCATCATACAGTCAAACCCGTCTATAGCGACCGCCCACAGGAAACACAAAAGTGGCCTTTGTAGACAGGTGGTCACTAAAGCAGGACTTGATGAAAGTCAAATTACATTAAGCTGAGTAGATACAATACAGCTTATAAGAAAATAAAATCAGCAATTTTCGTTCATCTTTCGATTGACACAAGAGGGCATATATAACCTTTGCATTCATTTCATCTCATAATAGAAACCGTCAAATTGGTCCAATATACATCCAGACTGAATGAAGAAGCTGCATTTTTACTACAAACCTCAATTCCAATTCCAATTCCAATTTGTTAGTCCCTAAACATCAGCCTGTAAAGCCATGATAATGAATATAAACTATAAACAAATCCACTTTGTGATTTTCCAATTATACTCCTTTCACATAATGAACATCCACTCTGTTTCTTGATATTTTTTCTTTTCATGAACAATTTGGTTTGTTTTTCAACAAAATCACCTGAATAGCCCTTGATGTACCACCTCCATTTACATACACCTAATACATCCTAATATGACATCAAATATAGAGTACTGTAAAAGTGATATAGTTTTAGATTTTTCTCATTTTCAGTGTTAACTAGAAGAAATTAGAATAAATCTGCTTTAAGATTTAAAAGCAGGCCAAATATTACCTCCTTAATATCACGTTATTCCCTCAGTTGTTTGGTTGATGATTCTTAGTCGCCTATCCAAAAACAATCCTGTACATTTCTTACAAGTTTAAGATATCAACTACTGTTATTTGTATGAAGGGTTTTGCGCTAACCGGAAAAATCAGTGTATATTTAATACGCTTTGCACAAAAGTACCTGGATGACCTTGTCAAATTTTTACAATTATCACAGTTTGAGGTTTGTGAACTCATAAATTGTGATAACTTGTTTAGATACGGTAGGCTGCGAGAATGGATGTCTGCATGCAGCTCTTGCAAATTGCTCCAGTAAGAACAGAAATGAGGTTTTCCTCCCTGTGTTTGATGTTGAAGTTAATACCCCAAAAAAAAAGGATGTCATGGGTACAAGTTGATGTACTTATGGTGCATTCAAGCGACAATTTTTCACGCTAGAAACACGGCTTTCAAAGACGTTTAGTTTAAAACCAATTGCGTTCAAGTGATTTCAAGCGATTTTTCGTCGGTCGTGAAAATAAACGTGTTTCAAAACGCAAACATGAAACACTGAAAAAGATGCGTTTGTATCGTAATTCTGCACGTTCGCTAAAAATCGCTTGAACGCAACGAGATGCCAATCAAGATTCTGTAACGTCATCATCGTGGCCTGCTACCGGTTTGGCTGACAGTCGACCGTAAACAAATTCAGAAAGCATGTGGCGAAGTTGACCTATACTTCCTGGGTCAAACTGCGCAGTGTGATAAGCAGTGGCTGGGTTTGAAATGAGCGAGAATCAGCTTTGATGAAAAAATCGCTTTGACACTCTCCTGCAGTAACCATGTATTTTAACATTTTATTGAATTTTTAATTCATGTTTGTGATTCTAATGTCAAAAAAATCGCTTGAACGCACCCTAGATTTAATATGATATTGCTTTTCTTTTGAGAGATACAAGGGAATATCGCACTTGCTTTCAAGAAAGGCATCGACTCTGTTTAGAACATGGATTAACGCCGTTCTGGCTCTGAAAGGGTGTCGATGCCTCTGGTTCGCCCTCTGGATCATCCTCCTCATCGTGCAAGGGTAGCGATCAAGCTAGCACACATCTCAAAGAATTCCATCGTGCAGTGCTGCATGCAGCGGGGTGAACCGGGGGATTGTGGCAAGGTAGGCGTGGTCGGCGATCGCGGTGACATGGGCTCCTCCACCTCCATTCGATCGTCTAGAATGATATCAAAGAGAACAAAGTAGATATTTTGAAAAAAATGGCTCTTACTTTTGAAAATTTGGCTCGGGGTTTATACAATGTGGTTTTTATCAAACTATTAGAGCTACATATTCCACTTGCACAAACAGTGTTAAAAAAAAAAAGATTACTCCCAGATAAATGTGTATTATTGACTATGAAGATCAATTCATCCTCTTTTATCATACTGCAGAGAAGGAATGAATGTACAGTTAACAAGTTTGATGATTTTCTAAGTCCGTGAAAAATCGATTTATCCCAATTTATGTTTCTTGACAAGAGTCAACCAGTCCACCTTTCATTATTGAGTTACAAAAAAAAACACTCATCAAATTTACGGGTATGAATAATAACGGACGTTTCTTTATCCATCTTTGAACATGCTGGCAACATTTAAATGAGTTTTAGAGTTGATGATAAGCCCTTATGGCACTGCAAGACAGAAACAAAATGAAAGCAAAAGAGACATTCACTGAATAATCCTGACACACTGCTAATGTTGATGATAGCATGATCATTGATTAGTTGTTCTTTCATTCAATCTTACTCTTGATCCTTTCTTTATTATGCAGATGTTTTATGTGATCGCTTTTGCTTTTGTTTTTGTTTTCTGTTTTACAAGTGTGCTTCAAGAATTTTCTTTCAAGTGGATTATTATTATTATAATCATTATTAACTTTATTATCATTATTAACTTTATTATCAATATTATTATCATTGCTGGTAAAAATCAAGGCTGCCTACCAATTTAACGTACATGTATAGTATTACTACAATGATTATACTGACCAGAACCAAAGTTGGTCATGCCACTGTCCCTGGGGTTGGTCAAGCTCTTAAAGTCCAGCAGGTAACTCTTACTGTCCACCTGGTACAGCTGAAGACCCAACTTGATCTGAGCACCGGTCAGTGGGTTGGTTCGTCTGACCCTCACGTAGAATGGATTCACTACCTTCCACTCCTATCAAATCAATCAATCAACGACAAAAATGGTAATGATGAGAATGACAAGATAGTATTGATAATCTAATGATTGTAGGGGTCGTGGTGGTGATGCTGATGATGATGATGATGATGATGATGATGATGATGATGATGATGATGATGATGACCAGTCAGCGGGTTGGTTCGTTTGACCCTCACATAGAATGGATTCACCACCAGCAACGATGAGAATGACAAGATGGTATTGATAATCAAATGAATACAGGGGGGTGGGGTGGTGGTGGGGGTGGTGATGATGAAGATGGTGATGGTGATGATGATGATGACCGGTCAGCGGGTTGGTTCGTCTGACCCTCACGTAGAACGGATTCACTACTTTCCATTCCTATCAAATCAATAGCGACAAGAACAGCAATGATGAGAATGACAAGATGGTATTGATAATCTAATGACTGTGGGGGTGGTGGTGGTGGTGGTGGTGGTGGTGGTGGTGGTGGTGGTGGTGGTTGTGATGATGACCGGTCAGGTACGTTTGACCCTCACGTAGAACGGATTCACTACCTTCCATTCCTATCAAATCAATTATGACAAAAACAGCAATGATGAGAACGACAAGATAGTATTGATGATCTAATGAATGTGGTGGTGGTGGTGGTGATGAAGGTGGATGTGATGCTGATGATGAAGATAACCGGTCAGCAGGTTGGTTCGTCAGGACCCTCAGGTAGAATGGATTCACCACCAGCAACGATGAGAATGACAAGATGGTATTGATAATCTAATGATTGTGGGGGTGGTGGTTGGGGTTGTGATGATGAAGATGGTGATGATGATGATGACCGGTCAACGGGTTGGTTCATTTGACCCTCACATAGAATGGATTAACCACCGGCAACGATGAGAATGACAAGTTAGTATTGAAGATCTAATGATTGTAGGGGGGGGGGGGGGGTGGTAGTGGTGGTTGTGATGATGAAGATGGTGATGCTGTTGATGATGATGACCGGTCAGCAGGTTGGTTCATTTGACCCTCACGTAGAATGGATTCACCACCTGCCATTCATATAAAATCAATGACAACAGCAATGACAAGAATGAAAAGGGAATGATGATGATATTCTAATGATGATGGTGATAATGATGATGGTGATCATGACGATGGAGCCTATCCACAACAAGCTCTGCTTTTCCGTAGGTTTCGCCACTATATCTCTTAACTTTAACCGAAGGACAATTTTCTTAATAGTGTGTACCGGTATTGTATGTATATGTTTATTACAATCATTTTTCAATATGTTGTTACACTCTTTGTAAAATGAGATATTGTGGAAACCAATAAATTATCTATTTATTTATCTATCTATGGTGATTATGGAGAAGACAATGATGGTGATGGTGATTATGATGATGGTGACTATGATGATGATGATGATGAGAGTGATAATGATAGTGGTGATCATAGTGACGGTAGCGATGCTGCTACTAATGATCATGATTATAAATTAGGGTGATAATAATGACATAATGCTAACAAAGATGATAGTGAAAATGACAATGACAATGATAACATCCCAACACTCATCTCTCATTATTTTCTAATCAAACTTTAATCAGAAACCAATTTGACAAGGCTATATCAATACATAGAATTGAAATTGAAAAGAATGTGCTAAATGTATGTAAAAGCACTTAACATCAACAACATCTTGCCTGACCTATGCACAGTGATTTATGACTGTACAGCCCCACGCATAGACTTTTGTGTACTTTTATAAACAGAAGAACAGGGGGGTGTTTCACAAAACTTGTCATGAGTGACAAACGACAGTCTTTGTTATAAGCTACTGAAATCCTTGCTTCTGATTGGTTATCAGCAGATTTGTCACTGATTTTTGTCATTTTGTCATTGAAAACTAAGGCTTTGTGAAACAGGTCCCAGGCCACTTACATAATTTATAAAAAGATTTGAAATTGAAAAGAATGTGCTGAATGTATGTGAAAGAGCTTAACATCAACAAACATCTTGCCTGACCTCTGTGCAGTGGTTTATGACTGTACAGCCCCACGCATAGACCCCTGTGTAGGTTTGTAACAAAAGAGAAAAGCCTACTTACAAAGTTGAGTGCTTTCATGGCCCTGAAGACCTCTCCCATTATGTCATGTGGCCTGCTCTGTGACCTGATACCCAGGTGCCACTTTGACCTCTTGACGGGCGTCGCTGACACTCGTCGCTGGCTCTCGGAGCTCTGGTTGTTGAAGTTCTCTAAGGTATTCATCGTCATAGCTACAAGCGAAAAAGAAAAAGGGTAAATGACGGCTTGATCATTTTACACTGTAACTGTTGAGGAAAGTATGCCTCAACATGTTAGTACAGTGAAACCTGTGTATAAAGACCGCTCAAGGGAAACATGAAAACAAGTTTTTATTTGCAGGTGGTCTTTAAGCACAGGTTTCTTTAGTACAGGTTTCAATGAGAAACCATATTCAAGGGAAACAAAAAGTGTGGTCTGTCTATACAGGTGGTCGCTAAAGCAGGTTTGACTGTAGCAACAATACAGTCTTTTTTTTAAGCAAAAGTAGCCTCATCAGTATTGATACTGTACTTCCTTGGACAAATTTAATATTTACAAAATACAGCAACTATTCAAAAACAAGCTAATGGTTTTGAATATCCAAAATGTGATCTTAAAGATGTACATCATTTTATAATAATAATAATAGCTAGTTCTTATATAGCACTTTTCAGGACCGAATGCCCTCTCAAAGCGCTTTACAGATATATATATATATATATATATATATATATATATATTATTTACCCCGGTCATCGAATTCAGGCTTACCCGCACACAATGTATGCACTTTCTCCACTCCCTGGGGAGCATTCCAGCAGGCATCATTTTTACAAGCGCACACTTGCTAATCTAACCACATTAGCTTTCGCATCCTACCGGGTACCCATTTAACACCTGGGTGGAGAGTGGCAAATGTAGATCTATGTCTTGCCAAAGGACATTAGTGCCGCGGTGGGACTTGAACAGCGGACTTTGTGATCCACAGTCCGGTGACATATCCACTCGTCCACGACACCTCTACAAAAAAATGACAAACAATATTTCATCACATGAATAGTGAAGTCTGCACTCACTTGTTAATCTCTCAGGGTGAGCCTTGGGTAGAAGGAAACCTCCTTCCTGTTATAAAAAGAATACAAAATACATTATAGAGTAAAAATATATACCAACACCGTCTCATCGCAATGTGCGCAAACTGTCAGACTATTGACTGTCAAGACACGAAACATTATCAGTTGCTTTCATTTTTATTTGGAGTGTATTCTCTTTATTTGAACGTCTTCATCTTCTGTTGACTCTGCCTCCTTCACTTCTGAAGATTCTTGCAAAATCTATTACCAGATATTACACAAAGCAGGTCCTGAAGCAATCTTAATTTCCCTTCTCTGAGAAACAATGATGCTGACTAACCCCAGGGGGGTGTTTCACAAATATCATAAGTCAAACTTAAATATTATGGAGAGCCATTTGTAGCCTTAAAATAAAATATATTCAAAAGCGAAAATTCAAGTATTTTGGACTTTTTATGAATTGCACATCAAGAACATGACATCTTCTTGATAATAGAAAATTATGAATGATTTGAATCAACATTTTATGCCTCTTAAATCGACTTTTACAAAATATTTTAATAGATGCTAACGGCTTTCCATAATTGTTAAGTCCAACTTAGAGATAAGTTCAACTTAGGATGTTTGTGAAACACCCCCCCTGTTCTCTCTGTACATTTGAAGAGGCCTAATCATGGGGAAATACTTCAATTCTGTAATGTGAAAGGGAAAAGTATCTGTAGAAAGAAACCATGCAAAATATTTGGGGACGTTGTTTCCAAGTATATGAATGATACAAGCAGAAGGTTCCGAGGCTTACAGAGTTTTTAGGACTACTAATAGTTGGAATTGATATAGCACCATTTCCACTGGATATAAAGCGTGAAACTTACTTGGACTTCCAGATAGGACTCCCTGGGTGGCGGACTTGAGGCAAGGTAGAAATCCTTCATTTGGGTCTTAGAAGCTATGAGAGAGAGAGAGAGAGAGAGAGAGAAATAGAGAGAAAGAGAGAGAAATAGAGAGAAAGAGAGAGAGAGAGAGAGAGAAAGAGAAAGAGAAACAGAAAGAGAGAGAGAGAGAGAGAGAGAGAGAGAAAGACCGAGAACAATATACATTGTACCATTACCCCAATTAGGCATACCTTGAAATGTACAGATATTTCAAATAAAATACTGGGAAAAAACAACTTATTTTTCTTTCAAATCGCCACTGCATATTTTCTGATTCTATAGGTAATATTTTGCCTATGGCACATCAGTACTTCTTCAAATATGCAAAGAAAAAGCTCAAACACTAATGTGAACATATCGGACGAAGTACTCTCCTAAGTGCCTACAGAATTCTAGACATACGTAAATTTGACTTTCACCACTGATTCTCCAATTGTCTATAATGAGATAGTATACAAATAATACACAGCAGTGAGTGCATTATTAAGAATTACCCACACAAGGTACCTTTGGAACAGTCTAGTTTGGACTGTCTCGAAGGTACAGAGTGTGGGTAATGTTACTAATGCCCAAACTAAATGATGTTTTATAACATGATTTTAATAATGACCGGTCATAAGTATATAGCACCTAATGACTGCATGGTCATTAGTAAAATTCTGTGTTAGGCAAAATCAATGCCTGGTCAGGTGTACGCTCTCAACCAATCATTTGATTGGGATCCGCTTCATCATCTTATAGTATGTGATATGTAAATGAACACGACGATGAACACACAAACAGGATAAAATCTGCGGGCGTAACGATAGAAACCTACCTTCGTCCATGATCCTTTTGTTGTCAATGATGAGATAGTAAGCAATCCGTAGCTGATCGTGAGGATCACCGCACATTAATGAGTTCTGGACTTCACCTTCTCTCACGTTGAATTTCTGCATACACACACAAAAAAGAATATTAAACAATCGTATTTGAATAGAAGAACAATTAATTAAAGTATATCAATGGATTTTCTGAAAACAAGATATTAAAGAATTTATTGCAAAATCATGAATTCATCATACTAGAATTTGATACTCTTAGGAAAAGGAAATCGATAACTGAACTTAAAAACTTATGATAGATAATTTAAACTTTGGACTGTGGATCACATGTTTCGCTGTTTAAGTCACACCGCGGCACTAATGTCCTATGGCAAGACATTAATCAAATTTTGCCACTCTCCACCCAGGTGTTGGATGGGTACTGCAGAGCTGCCAACCTTGTGCGACCAAAAAAAGGAATCATGATGGCAAAATAAAGGAATTTCAAGCAAAAAAAAAAAAAAAAAAATTATGAAGAAAAAACGTAATACCGTAATTTGGAAGAAAAAACAGAGTAATTCCGGCAAAAGCGGCAGCTCTGGTACTGGTAGATCTCTGTAACCTAGCAGAGCCGGGTAATATTGAAGCACCTTGTGTGGTGGATATATGCTCTACAGAAATATTAAATATTATTTTTTAGTCTCTGTTTAATGGCCTTTATAAATGTTATGTTACAACGAAAGCAGACACAAAGGCTTACCTCACAAACTTCTTTGACAGCGTCCACATCTACGATAGAATCATCAAAATCATTCTGAGGAAAGAGGTACTGTGGCATCTCAATCCTGAACCAGTCGTGCTCTCTGTGAAGGCAATCAAAAACAATGGATCATTACAGAGATGTTTACAACATCCTAAACCAGTTGAGTTACATAAACTTTTATGTTTAGAATCAGAACTCTTCATCTAATTTGAAACACTCAACTTTCGAGTTGGTGCAGCCGGAAGGCCAATGTTCTATTTATTCCATAGTTAAACCCGCCGCTGGGATAGTAGACAGGGACTTACTACCTTCTGTTCCTTACCTGATATCTTTGATAGTTGCTCTCTTGAGTGGGTCTACCTGTAACATGTGCTGAATCAAACTCTTGACCTGGGAACGCTCTATATGGTCTGGGATTGTGAAATGACCGCCTGGAGTGGACATAAATGAGAAATAAAGACATAAATGAGAAATAAAGACATAAATGAATACACAATAACATGCCAGAGATATGTGACTAAAGTCCTTTGTGAATGACCTTAGTAGTCCAGATTGTGATTAACATTGTTTTGTTCCTACAAATATCTTGAAATACACAAATTCTTTAACTCTCTCACTTTCACTATGCCCTTCCCTCTTTATTGCTCTCTTGCATTCCTGATCTGATATTTGCCATCAGGTTATGGTGTAGGTTGCAAACAGATTTAAAAGGTCAGAGTTAGTTAAGCATGGGTTTTGTCTTGGGTCCACTAGCTGAAGCTAAGAATCCGGTTAATAATGGATATTGACCAGGGGGGTGTTTCACAAAGATCCCAAGTCAAACTTAACTCTAAGTTGGACTTAAGAATTATGGAGAGTCATTTGTAGCCTTAAAATAAAACATATTAAAAAGGGAAAATTAGAGTATTTTAGACTTTTCATAAATTTCCCATCAAGAAGATGAAATCTCCTTGATAATAGAAAATATGAATGATTTGAATCAACATTTTATGCCTTCTAAAAGAATTTTTAAAACTTTTTCAACTTAGGATCTTTGTGAAACACCCCCCCCCCCCCTATATGTGTTACTAACCTTGCAGTCTCATGCACATCTCTCTCCATATCATTCCACATTCTTCTCTGTTAGACACACATAACATTCATCATATTTTTGTCAATTTATAATCCATCCATCCATCTCTATCTCTCCCCCTCTCTCTCTCACTGTTTTTTTCCTCTCTCTCCTTCCCTGCCTCTCTCCCCACACAATTTCTCTCATCCATCATCACTATACATCTTTCCACATGATCATGATCTCACCTTTGATTTTTCTGAAGAGCGTGGGAACATGTTCATCATCGAAGGGTAGCGTGCCACACAGGAGGGCATATAAGATCACTCCGCAGCTCCAGATATCCACCTCGGGTCCGGCATAAAGCCTTATGAAATAAAACACAGAGGGAAACACAGAGACCTTATGAACATCAATGTGCAAATATACGATGCAATATGGTAGGGATACTCCCTAGGGAGTGGAGATGGTGCACACTACTTAAAAGGCTTGAAATCCAGCTACCAGGGGTAATACTACATAAGCTTATAACATTAAAGCCCCACTGCACTACTTAAAGCTACTTGTGCACTCTATATAGCAAATAACGCCTAATCAGTGACCATTGATCCCCCATGATCCTCTTTTTCTTATGTTAATTGAGAGCTTACTTGATGAGATAACCACCTGTCAGTGACCTTGCAGGGAGGTCTAATCCCTCTTGGCCAAACTGGTGTGGTGGGGCATTAAAGTATTCATGCAATGCACTATATCAATGTAAAAACCTTCTTATTATTATCATTATCAATGTAGACCTACAATACAACTACTATGGAGCATGTGCGATATTTTATTAATAGTACTACATTGCAGACTTGATTTAGTTTGGACAGTACATAGTTTTAGCATGAAAATTTATACAAATTCTAAGGAGCATGCACGATATTGTATTGATAGTAGTTCATGGCGGACTTGATTTAGTTTGGACAGTATATAGTTTTAGCAGGGATATGTGAGTTTAAATGGATACCCCATCTAAGAGGGCCCTTTGAAGCACTCCGAGGCACCGAGAGTCTTTTTTCCCCCTATCATAATCCCCCTCCCGGACCGCACAGCTCGTAAATCTCACTCCCGAAACTGAGTGACATAGGGCTCGCGAAATGCATTGTTGGAAATACACTTCGGCTGCTATCAACAAAATTGGCAGCATACAGTAGGGATGAGTATTTGCTAGGCGACGATTTAGACTTTCTGACTGGTTTTGAGGAAGATTTAATTTATGGGAAGTTGAAGACCAACACAAGTTTAATATGCAAGTGTGAAATTCCATCAACGGAAAATCTTAATCGTTGCAGCAAACCAGAATGTACGGTTAGATGGTTTCATCGTGAATGTGTAGGCCACTCCAGCAAAACATAGATAGTTGATGCGTATTGACTACTAGCACTGCAGTACGTGTAAATAGGCAGCATTTGAATACATGAATAGTCAATACACTCACAACATACAAATGCACATAATCATTCCGATGCGGTTGATCGGCAAGTTTGACAGTAGACTCACGATTTTAATTTTTTAAGTTGAACAAATTGTATTTTAATGCTCTTTAGGTGTCATCAATCGTCACTAAAGTACTGACTTTGAGTGAAATCAGTTGAGTTTTGTACAGTGGTGTTTGAAATGTTGAGAATCAATAGCACAATTTTTAATACACGGCCAGGGTAGTAATGCAGCTATGTGTGTTTCCTCCCACAACATGCAGCATGTACAGCCCAGCATGTACAGCCCAGCAAGCACGGCGGCTTGCGCGTCGCCTGCCCGTACTCGGGGTGAAAAGTGGTGATGAATTGACAACTTCTAACCCTCATTAAACCAAATGCGCAAATATATAATACAATTTCATTTAGTTATTTTAAGAGATAAACTTATGGACTACCTTCCTAGCTATGTAAAAATTTCGGAAACTTTCGGAAAATGTCAATAATTAGAAGAGAACACGATGGTGATGAGAAACTTGCATTCACTCTAACTCACGATTTCCTTGGTCGATTTCGCTGGTTCAGATGGCTACGTCTTCAGTAGAGTTATCCGAGCACAGCGAAAGCATTTGATAACCAATAGAAGGTTGTATTGTGCCATAAGTTGTCGATTTTTGTATTTTATATGTTATAGCTATATACATCTTCCATGAGTATGACGTCATTTTCTCGGTGACTCGCATGGCTTCAAAGCCTTTTTTTACGACCAAGTGTTTGGAGAGCTTAGGGAAGCAGACCGTGTTGCGTAACATTTCGTAACATTTGGATTGCCAGAGGGCATCTATGGTCTGATAAGGGCGGCTGTTGATGGATTTGATGGCTGAAGAGGGTTACATTACTTGTTGTTAAGCCAAGTTAATCTTGAATATCTTTCCCTCTGGAAATTCTTTCGAGACGGAATATCCATTTAACTCACATATCCCTGGTTTTAGCTTAAAAATGTATTCAAATATATTATCAATGGCAAATTTGTAGGAACATCCATACATGTTGCAGACTAAAATTAAAATCGGAAGCCTTGGTGAAGAAATTGTACTTTTGAAATTTGAAAATCAGACTTAAAAAGTTTGCTGTGTACAAGAACCGGTGTACAGAATGCACACACTACACATAACATAGAGTGTTTTGGTGACCTTTGACCCAACTTACTTGCCAGATATGACCTCCGGGGCAGCATAGTTGGGTGACCCACAGCTTGTCCGTAAGAACTCTCCATCGGTCATCATGTTAGACAGCCCTGTTCAGAACAGAAAAAGAGATAAGGATATCACAATGAAATCCTGCAACCAATAGTCGTACTCTGGTCGCGAATGGTTGACAGTTTATTTATAACAGGAATAGAATGTAAACAAAACCTGATGTATAGTAACTACTACTACTAATAATATTGGGTTCTTGTATAGTGCTCATGTCTGTCAGGCTTCACACCCCTGCTTTAGCATGCCTGCCATTAATGGCACTCTAGTATTCAAGGAATTTATTTTCCTATCAAGACTGGTTTAAATCTGAGATGCTTGGACCTACATGTTATCAGTGTCTGAGATATGGTGAAATATTGAAGCCCTACAAAGACCACTTTTTGTGTTTCCCTTGGGCGGTCGCTGTAGACAGGTTTGACTGTAATTATCATTGCAGCATGAGCTAAATTCTGAGACAATGATACCCAATCCCTTTAAGAAATGGACCAATATTGTGAAAATCTCTCAATATAATTCAAACTCATAAAGATCAATGAAGTACCCATTAGCAGAATACGACCATAAAGAAAACAGGCATCTATTCTCTGATGGAATTGGAAATGAGAGAAACCAAGGAATGCTAAAACGGCTAGAAATTCTTGGACCTACCAAAGTCGGCAATCTTGACATGAAGATTGGGATCGAGTAGAAGGTTTTCTGGCTTGAGATCTCGATGAACGATCATGTGACGATGGCAGTAGTCCACACCAGAAATGATCTGCTGAAAGAACCGTCTTGCTTCGTGCTCCTTCAGCTGTTCAGGGAAAGATAGAAAGGAAAGCATTCAGGCATAGTTCAAAAGTATTTAATTATTTGCTCAAATACTGGATTTTGTAATTTGCTTGGGATTGTTGCCATTTTTTTAGAAGGAGGCACAGTAAAGAAATACCCCTGAGCTTCAAACTATTGTTTGATGCCGAAATACCAACTCAATCTCAATTGAGTTGAGGACCTTCATTTCCACCCCCTCCCTCCCTCCCTCCCTCCCTCCCTCCCTCCCTCCCTCCCTCCCTCCCTCCCTCTCTCTCTCTCCATCTCCCTCCACCCAACCCCCATCTCTCCCCATCTCTCTCTTTCTATCTCTTTCTGTCTATCCCATCTAGATTGCAATCTGGTAACAAATAAATTTTGCCCTGACCTATCTGTGTGTACAATGCAAACAAGAAGATAATATCAGCAAACAAGTTGGGGTCAAAAACGAAATTCTTGCACATCTACATCTCCACTCTATACAAAATACATGTATGAAATATACATTTTGGCATTGATTGGAATATCTTTCATAAACACAGTTTTATAAAGGAATAATTCCCACAAAGGCATTAAAATAGAAAATGCACATATTTGCTGAGCTACTGAACAAAAAAGATGATTGTAACTCCTAACCCGCACACTGGTTCATGTGATTCCAGTCATACAGTTTTAAAAAAGCTAGATTCATTTAATATTAACCGATAGATTATAATGAAAAGAACCAGGGTGAAGCATTGCTCTGGCAATATAAATCATGTACCTCTTTAAATGCAATCACTTTGTGCAAGATGATTGTGATCCTGAATTAAATGGCCACTGGTCAAATCAATAGAGAGAGAGGGGGGGGGGGGGGGAGCACCAGTTTTACTTGGTGGACAAAATGTAAATCAAGAAAGTCATCAATTAGAGGAAGGGTGTTGCAGAGGGTCCTATCATATGGCTTACTTCCAATCATCGCGTCATCACATCTGTTCGGGTGGTTGCGTTACTCGACCTTTTGTGAAAGCATGCCCATTTATGCATGAAATGTTGGAGTAATGTTTGTGAAATAAACCCCTATCTACAAATGATCTGGTCCAAGGTACCTGACACTTTGTGAAAATGCTACGGCAAATTTTCGAAAAGGTCACGTCCTTAACAAGCATCTTCACATGATCTTCCATTTTTGCTTCACAAAAGGTCATGCGACCACCCGAGACCTGGGCATCGTTTCATGAAACCGTCATAAGTACAAGTTCACATACATCCTAATGAAACATGTGTTAAACTTAATACATGTATTTCAATGGGATGTCGGTGAACTTGTACTACCGTATATAACGGTGTATAAACCGCACTTTTTTGCCGCCGAAAAAATTTCAAAGTCGGGGGTGCGGTTTATACACGGTACACCAAACAAAAAAAAACAATTTTTTTTTTTTAAAGTTTCAATTTATGCCCCTCCACCTGGCGCTATGCCTGGCAATGTCTCCCAGCTCGGTAATCGGTGTGTTGACTCACCACTCGGAAACTAGAACAACACTCAAATTTGTCTGTCATCTTGGTTTGAAAGTAATCTTTCTGATAGATCTCAATATGTAGTTTATAATAATAATTCCTCCAATTTTTCTTCTATTACATGGTGTACCACAAGGTTCTATCCTAGGTCCCTACTGTTTTTTAATTTACAGTACCGTAATGATCTTACAAAAAAAAAAAAAAAAAAAAGTTTTTTTTTTTTTTTTTTTTTTTTTTTAAGGGCGAAAAAGAGGGGTGCGGTTAATACAGAAGGGCGATTTATACAACGTTTTTTACGGTAATGACGGTTTCGTGAAACGATGCCCTGATGACTCGAAGTAAGCCTATCGTATCATCATATCATTTACACGTACATGTAGTAAGGAAATTCATTACAAGTTAGACTGCGATAAATCTTCTACCCACCTTTCCATGTTTGACGATATAATCAAAGAGTTCTCCGCCTGCCACATACTCCATCACCATGAAGATATCTGTGGGTGTACTGATTACCTGATACCTGTCAAGAAAATAAGAAATGAGTTCAGCTATGAAAGTGATTTGTCCCAAAACCAAGACCCATTATTAAAATACACAAGAAAGATTCATTTTAGGAACAATTTTTGCGGAGGGTAAAATTGACTAGAGAAGGGTTGTTTGGATGAGTGTACCGACCAGCTAAAATAAATATTTGTAATTGCAATTAGAATCAACTTCAACTCAATCTGGATTAAAAATAAAAAAATCACCCAACTTTCTTTGTGCCTATAGATAAAGATGATGAAGAATATAAAGAATAACTAACACAAAACTATGTGCATGGGACCCATATGGGCATGGGTTGCATGCAGAGGCCAATTTCAACACAGAATGTAAAGGTGGGTTGGGTAGTCTACCGGTACTAAATAGTTGCTTTTATGTTTAATAATTGAGAGTGTATTTAACTAGCAGATCTCTTTCCAGAAGTAATATCTAAAGTCAAGCTGATATTTTGAATCTATATTATTAATACAACATGGAACTACTATAAACATGCGTAACAAAATACTGTTTGATGCTTGGCACACTATAATAACCAGGGGCGTACGCAGGGGGGGGGGTTTTGGGGGTTCAAACCCCCCCCTTTGGTATTTTAATGTATGTAAACCCCCCCTAAAAAAAACCTAAAACCCCCCCCTTTGGCTTTTTTTTATTTTTTATTTTTTTTATTAAAAAAAAAAAAAAAAAAAAAAAAAAAAAAAAATATACCCACGGCTAACCTAAATAAGGTGACCTTACCCCCCCCCCCCAACGCCAAAAAATGTCAAATTTTGAAATTTTGAGACCAAAAAAAAAAAAAAAAAGTGTCCGCTTACCCCCCCCCCCCCCCCCCCCCCCCCCCCCCCCCACTGAGCGACTTTTCGGCCGGCTGAGTCGTTGCGATTTTTTTTTGACCTCCAAAAAAAAAAAAAAAAGTGTCCGCTTACCCCCCCCCCCCCCCCCCCCCCCCCCCCCCCCCCCCCCCCACTGAGCGACTTTTCGGCCGGCTGAGTCGTTGCGATTTTTTTTTGACCTCCAAAAAAAAAAAAAAAAGTGTCCGCTTACCCCCCCCCCCCCCCCCCCCCCCCACTGAGCGACTTTTCGGCCGGCGCGATTTTCAAATTTTCGGGAGCAAAATATTTTAAAACCCCCCCCCTTGAAAAAATCCTGCGTACGCCCCTGATAATAACTATGTACTGTAAATGACCCCTAGGCGAATAACAGTAGGCCTAACGTTGCCCTCCCCACCCCGCCCCCTCCTTCAAGTTCAAGTTCAAGTTCAAGTTTATTTGTCTTCCAGAAAACACATGTGACAAAATATAATAGAGTATAATCATAACAGTACAATAACAGTACAATGTAGAATAGAGAAAGATGAGGAGACCTTGGTTGAAGCACAGCTTGTTAAGTTAAGGCCCCCTCATATGATGTTACCGGAATAATGCACATAATACTTACAATTTGACAATATGAGGATGACGGAAGAGTTTCATATTTTGAATCTCTCGTTTGATCTTACTGACCACGTCCAAGTTCTTGATCTTCTGTCTGTTAAGAATCTTGATGGCTACCTTGTGCTGGGTCAATAGATGTTCACCCACTTAAGAGGGGGAAGGGGAAGAAAAAAAAGGATGGCACATAAATATTTACTTAATATAAGTAAATATACCCTCCCCCCCTAATGTGTTTATTTTATGAGATAAGAAAAGGACATGCATGTAGAACCAAATTATATTTATTTTTCTGTCAGCAGATGTTATGAAAACATGGAAAACAACAATGCAAAGGTCTTCCTCAAAGAAGTGGTTGTAGAAAGGGACCTTGGAGTATTACTGGATGCAAAACTCTCCTTCAAGGACCAGTTCTCTAATGTTGTCTCCAAGGCTAATAAGATACTGTGTCTTATTCGCAGATCTTTTGTAATCATTGATGAGGAAACTCTTAAACTTCTCTTTAGACCAATCCTGGAATACAGTCAATCAGCATGGTCACCATATTGGCTAGGAGATCAGAGAAGACTTGAATCAGTACAGAGAAGAGCCAGTAAGATGGTACCAAGCCTGAAGAACTTGCCTTACCCACAACGACTGAGAAAACTGAAGTTGCCATCCCTAGTCCATCGCAGAAGGAGAGGAGACATGATCAAAGTCTATAAGTATTTGCATGACTTATACAATGCTGGTGCAGAATTCTTACATCTTCACAGAGGAGAGAGAAAAAGAGGTCATTCACTAAAGCTGGAAAAATCATTCACATGCCTGGATATGATAAAATTCTTCTTTTCTCACAGAGTAGTAGACTCATGGAATGATCTACCAGAAGAGGAAGTTTCAGCTCCTTCAGTAAACTCCTTCAAAAACAGACTAGACAAACACTGGAAGAATCTACCTACCATCTTTGACCCCGAAGGAGAGAAATCTTTGACACCGAAGGAGAGAAATTTTCAAATTTTAGAACTGATTTTGCTTCATGCACACACATCACTATCCAGTTTAAACATACATGTTTGTATGAAAGATAGATGCTCACTTGATAGACTCACGCCTGAAGAGAGATGGAAATGATTTTAACCTAATGATCGGTGAACAGGCATTGCCCTACAAGCATCAATGGACTAAAGTAAAGTAACTGATTATCAAAGTTGGATATGAACACACTTCTCATGAGATAAATATATGTCACCACTTCCCCAAAGAGCAATCAAATTTCATGTCCTGTGGTTAATCACTCGCATCATCAAGGGAAATGTTATTTTGACGCTCTGAATTTCTCAATTATATGTGTTAAAATCAACATTTGACCAATTCTCCTCACATTAATGTTCATTTCTCTGTCTTGTTTCTTAAATTAAAAAAACAAATACTGATGATATCAATTAGTTTCGTTATTTGAGCATGGCTGCTGTAATCTAGTTGACTTTGTTCACCTGTTGTCGATTACAAAGGCACCTGAAAATTCCTTTTCCTTGTTTTTTTCTTCATTTAAAGTCTTACTTAGGTTTTATAGCTTATTTGCTCTCATACTTTCAAACAGCTAACACTACAAATTGCACAATCCTTCTTTTCCGAGACCTCATTTCAAAATGTTCAGTCAAATGCATTGTCAAACATGCTGACCAACAACTAAAAAGAAAATATGAAAATAAACTTAAAGTTAAAGACAGCATCAAACAAATCAGTGAACACCTCAGATGCGTGAGACTTGGTATTTGGTAATGGTAGGTCTGACGTCTGGGCATAGTCCTAGACTCTATATAGACCTAGCAAGTCTGGATTAGAGTTAAAAATAAAGTAAATTTAAGACTAGATCTACGTACAGTAAAGTACATTAGGTAATTTTAATAATTGCCACTCCGTTAATCAATAAATCTAGACCTAGAATCTATTTCATATTTGATTGATAATTTGCGGGTGACGCGGGACAGATTGAAGCAGGCACGTACATGTACGCGCCCAATACGTAAGTACATTAGCTCCCTTAACCTAAGGTCTAACATCACAAATTACAATTCTACATCATGTTACAGCTGCTAGCTGAATCATTGAATGCTGCACTACATTGCCGCTTCGGGCTTCCAGATCAGATCCAGCTAGTGCACTGCACTGCGCCCAGATTAACCGTACTGCACCTGTGCACTCGCGCCGAGGGCAGCCTCTGCAATGCATTGGAGTGGGCGTGTAATCACTCGCACGATCACGATCATGAAAGAACTCTGCAAACATCAAACACGCTCACAAAATTCAAAAAAATTATACGTCATGTTTCCAAAAGATAACTCACTTTTTACTTTGCCAAATGTCCCCATCCCGATTGTTTCACCGAGGACATAGTGTCCAATTTTAACTCCTGAATTTATGGTCGTCATTTTGTTTTTTCAGCTCGTAAGTTTCTCGATATCTATCTCGTGTTTACGTGCCGAATTATTCCGATGCCGTTCGGGCTCAGTTCGGGCTCATATTCGAGGTCAATTGCTCAAGCTTTGTCAGTATTTATAATATTTGTACGGTTCTTTTTATATATAAATTGTTATCAATTTTATTAATCATAAAATATAAATTGAAATTAGATTATTACAAGTATTATATTATTAAAAAGAAATTATCGACATGAATCAATAAGCATTTAATATTTTTGTATTCAATTTAAGGATTGGCAACATTTGAACGCGCGCAAGCACGTGCAGATTTGTTGATCAACATTGCAAAAGCGCGCGCCGTGCCATGGATTAGAGTTAGATAGCTAGCTGGACATAAAGGTCGAGCACGAAGGCGTGATCTCGGCGCAGCGGCCCCAAAGTTTCGGCCAAGCTTTTCCAGAGAGTACTGATACAACTTGTTGAACTTATGAAACCATGTTTGGCTCAAGGGAAAGGCTTGAAGCTCGCACACCAGTCGATGGGATTGGGAGATTACAGCATCTACAAAACTTGGTGACCGAGTTTCAACAAACACAAGACGATGGTATTTTTTCCCTTTCTATATTTAGCCTTTCGAGGGACTTTATTTAGAGTCTAGACTCTAATTGTTCATACCTATTTACAACAGTGTTTATATACAGAATTCATGCAATTGTAACATATCATGTATAAACCCTAGATCTAGAAACGTGAAACTAATGTGACATAATCACTAACTAAAAGACTTATTAACTAATAGAGTAGCTAGATCTAGACTATTCCCCATCCAGAAATAGGTCTATATCAGGATATAGATCTACAACATCGTGTATTAAGGTAAAGTAAAAGTAAAGTATACCCTCATACTCAAAGTAAAACTCCCCCATTGTTCCCTTGTGTTTTGTTCGCTTACTCCAAATGGGTATAGTCTACACCTGATGTTGGAAAATGAGGCAGACACAATTTGACAAATTCTTAAAGAGACAGAAAATTCATTTGTTCAATTAACGGCAGTTTTTTCTTCAGTTTATTTGGTATTTGATTTGAATTTTATTTTATAACTCTTGACTTCTCTCTATTATCCTCCAAACTGACCAAAGGGATATTTAATAGTGGTATTATTATTTGCTGTATCCATTTATCTCTATCTATCCATCTGTCATGTCTATCTCTTATGTCCCATAGCATTGAAGCCATTGTGGGGCGACAATGAAATGGACCTTGAAACACAAGTACTCCAAACCTTCCTGTCTTCTGCTGTTCTAGTCAGCCACCCAAATGATATTCCCATTCACTGCTTGATGTTATCAATATCAGTCCAGTTGGTCTGCCCCTTTTAATTACTGGTACTCTCCCATCAGTTCCTCCTTGCAAGATGATGTCGTCCAATTAATATTCTTCCAGCTGCATGTCGTAACCACTGTAGCTGTCACAGCTGTTTTGAGATGATCATGTTCCCCTATCCAACTTAAGATTATCTCTCTCACTTTCTTGGTGGACGTAAGCGCAGCTTTACAAAACATTGACTAATAATAATATTGTTTACTGTTTGTATTCATTCACAGGTTGTAGAGAGCAAGTGCTGGCAAACTTGGCAAACTTTGCCTATGACCCCCTGAATTATGAGCATATCAGACAGTTGAACGTGATGGATCTATTCCTAGGTAAGTATTGGAGCATTTATTTGTTGATTAAAAAAATATATATTTACAATCCCATGGCTATACGATAAGACCATAATATTATTTCAATGCAGTGTTAATTGTCATGCACTATCAACAATCAGTTCAATTTCATAGTTTTGATGGTTCATCACATCTTTGAATTTAAAGAAAGAAAGAAAGAGAAGGAAAAAAAAGGGCTACAGCAGTCACTAAATCGGGCTTGCCTCTTTACTCATTTGAGTTTATTTCTTCACAAATGTGTATCAGTGTACCGGTACTCAATATTGTATACCAATATTTGTTCACATCAAACAGTATTTTTTTCAATGTGGTATTTATAAAAATAGAGTTGATAACAAAAGAGAAAGAAAGAAAGAAGAAAAAAAAAGAGATAAAACAAACAATCTTGATATCACATATTGTGATTGGGTAACTTGACAGTTTTTAACAGTGTAGATTGTAGAAGACCCATTAGATACATGTAATTGAAATATTGAATTTCTGTATTGAATACAATTTATTATTATTTGTATTATTGAATTCTCCAATACCCTTGGTAACATGGGAATAATTGTCAATGTCATTTGTGTTGCATCATCTAAACCCCACGGCCCTGTTTCATGAACTTGTTATCTATAACAACTGCTAAATTTCTATGATGTATTTGCACTCGATCAGCTGATCAAATGCCACAATTTCAGTAGCTTAGTTATAACAGTTATTGTAACTTGTTGTATGAAACAGTTAGGGCCGTGATATCAAAACAGGATTACATTTTTTTCAGAAGATTTCTCTTTGTCTCCTGACATGGTTGCATTAATTTGTTTTGTTTTATTCTTTTGTTTTGATTTGTTTTGTTTCTTTTATTTTTGACAGATACCTTGAGTGAACCATCAGAGAGGCTGGTTGAGTTTGGTATCGGCGGACTGTGCAATCTTGCTCTAGGTAACGGGATGTTTAAGAATGGTTGTCAAAGACATAGTAATTTAAGAATACAGGGGGATTGATAACCCCTTGAAATTTATCAGCAATGTCTGTCACTTGGAGATCATAGCCTGTTCAGTTTTACATCCCCCTCCATCATTATTGGATTAATATTCTATAGCTTTGTTTGAAAGTTTGTTTTTTAAAATCACAAATACAGTCATTTTCTTTCATTTTTAGATTGAAGATAATTTGTAACTCACATTATATGCGTAAAAATATGTGCGTGTGTATATAGAGACAAATTAATTACCTCCATCTAGGCGTCTGCATTTGATATGGTTGTCTTACTTTATAAATGCTTTTATTTTGTTTCTTTCTTTTCTTCTAGATAAGGAGAACAAGGCTCATATTCTAGCAAACGATGGTGTTTCTCTTGTAAAAGAGTGTTTGTCAAGGTGAGATGAATTAATGACCTTAATAATATACCTTGTTGGTTATCGTTTAAGGTGTAGTAAATCATAGAATTGTTTTCCTATACAACAACAAGGTGTCAAAAGATCAAAATGTTTTTTTTCTCAATCAAACTAATGTGTTGAACAGCTAACTTTGAATATAACATCATTTCTGATATTCGACTAAAATGTCAACTGTACACTGGGTTTACTCGTTAACTTTTGTCTAAATTCAAGTTTAGCAAAGAAAGCTAGCCCGAGATCTACAACATAATCTTTAGGGGGTTATGCTATGGTCACATTACCCAAAAGTAGCCTGCTCGGCGGCCGAGCGGCGAGTTTTTAACCAATTCTGCCCGGCGGCTGCCCGGCCACCGAGCGGCGACCGCCCAGGCACCGCTCGTTTTTAGGGCATCGCTCGGTTCGCCGCTGAAGTTTAAGCGCAGAGTTAAAATTTGGGCGGCGCCTGCTCACTTTTCACTCGCCGCCCAAAATACGCTCGGTGCCTGGGCGGTCGCCGCCCGGGCACCAACCTAATCGCTGGGTGATGCCTAATTCCAGCAGCGACCGAGCAGGCTACTGATCGGTCGGTCGCTGCTCTGATTTGTGACCATAGCTTTAGTATACCTGGATCCCTTTATCTTCATGAAAACAATAACAAAATAAAGTACTCGGTATTAAAAAAAAAAAATCACTATTTTGTTCTTTTACAACTTAGAAACTTTGTATTGTGAATTCAAATAAATAGGATAATTCCTATTTAGATAAGGCCATGTAAAATTGATTTCATGTTGATCGTCCCCGCCCGCTTCCTTTTTGGGGGCCGCCTCCTATTTTTTGTTATTTGTTATTTTTTTTTTATTTTTTTTTTTTTGAAAGAAAAAAAACATGAAAAACACTGCTAAAATGGCTCTATTTCTGATTAAAAAAAAAAAAATTGTCGGCGGCCATCTTGAACAAAAATAGCCTCGACTGTCAGGGAAAATGTACCGAGCGGCCATTTTGAGCGGCCATTTTGAAATATCAAATATCAAATAACATGGTACACCCTCCTCCTCTTTTTCAAAAAATCCGGACGATCAACATGTAATCAATTTTACATGGCCTAAGTGTTAATCTTGACCATTTGCCATATTTTCTTCTAGTCCGAATGAAGAGACTGTACTATCAGCCATCACTACTCTAATGTACCTCATGACACCAGCTTCTAAAGAAGGTAATTACAGTGGATATTATTGATATTTTTTGAAAATTGGTTGCCAATGTCATGGAGAGTTCTTTGACTAAGAATTTTCCTTCCCATAAGTTGCCAAACATGCCTTGGTATTAGTATTCACTCAAAGTAAGAGACAAATCATTTGCATTCTGAATCGGTGAATGATTGATGCAAAGATGGAGGCTGGGGTTGATGGGGTGTATAGTGCTCTGGACCCCCACCCTCCTCCCCTTTTCTTTACTTCTGCTGGTAATTTAGTACTTATTCCTCTGAAAAACAGTGACCAGTGATATAATAATAATAATGGTTGGTTCTTGTAAAGTGCTCATGTCTGTAAGACTTAACACTCCTGGCTCTGCACAATATCAAGGTGTTCTTTTGTTTTGTTTGTTATACTTTTTTGGGAGAGGGGGCTTGCCAGAGTTTTTAAAGACCTGTGCAATTCATTAACTCGCAAATTGTTCTGGTTCCACCTGCTCTAGGTTTGATCGCTAAATTATCAGTTTGTTTCTTCAAATGATTTTTCTATCTTACAGAAATCACAGCGCCCCCTATTGTTGAGTGCATGCAGAGGTTCGCGGGGTCAAGCAGCAAGAGAACGAGTAACGTAGCCAACGTCTTTCTCCAGGTATGTGTCCCATTTTATTCATTCACATGCAAGTGCAAATTCTTTTCAAATTACAGTAGATAACATCCCACCTCATCGATCGAGGTGCAATGCAGTTGATCAGTGGTAGAGCAGTGGTCTTGTAACCAGGGGGTCGTTGGTTCAAAGCCAAGTTAATGCACGAGTATCCTCTGGTGAGGCATACCAGGTCCCTCGGAGAATGACTTGAAGCTGTTGGTCCCCTGGTTGATCGCGAACAAACATACACCTGCTTTCTTAGCAGTCGGACAAAAACAAACCCATTACACAAAAAACAAAACTAGGTAATTTTTGCTGTTCCATCTTCTTTTTCTAACCCTGATATAACCAGGTTTCAATCCAAGAAGATACTTTCGTGGTGGTGGTTATTTTACCTGACTGCTAAGAAAGCATAAATGCTTGTTAGTAAGCAACCAGACGGCCGGTCCCAAGAATTTGTTATAAGGAGGTTATTAATTCATTTGTTAATTTGAAATGATTTTTTGTTTGAGTCTGATGAAAGTTAGTATTTTACTTACAGATCAATTTTATGACGACGGGTGAGGCCTTGTTAAATTTGTTTTTTCATGAAAATCCATTTTTACAAACAAGCTCATGATCTTGTTAAAGAGGAAGTCCACCCTGATAATTAGCTGGCAGCAAAATGAGAGAAATATATGAGTGAAAGTTTGAGCAATGTCCTATTAAAAATAGGAATGTTGTGAATTTGGAAGGGTCCTTGCAAGATATGTCACAGAGTTCCCTTTTTTGTGTTTGCTTGATTGGAACTTCAATAATTCCTCATTCCTAATTGGATTTTGCTCAATGTTTTACTGACTTGTTCTTCTCGTTGTTCTGCTTCTATTAAAACCAACTTAATATCACGATGGGCTTCCCATTTGAAGCATCTACCTGATGAATGCATTTTATGTGTATGAGCTGTTGCTTACATACAAGTTTTCAGTACCTGTAGGCAAGATCCACTTTAATATTCAGAATTTCAGATCCATGTTCAACACAACTAGGCCTGTCCTACAAAGAGTTAATATCAATCGCAACTATGCACAGAGGAGATAAAAGATTGCAAACTTGAGATTGATTTGGATCAATTGCAACTCTTTGTAAGATAGGGCCCTGGTCTATCAATTCTTTTCAAAAATATCTTGAGCTTCATGATCCATGAAGAATATGTTCACCTCACTTTTACTCTTCTTGATTTGAATCATGTTCAATTCTCAAGTCTTTCATCACATTTCTAGTTTAGTTTACATAATAATTTCATGAACTTAGCAGTGAGTATTTAGCCATGGCCACCAAGCATTTACTGGTATGGTACGCGTTTTAAAGGCCCACTGCACTACTTCTAGCTACTTGCGCCCTCTATACAACAAACAATGCCTAATCGGTGACCATTGGTCCCCCATGATCCTCTTTTTCTTATGTTAACTGAGAGCCGAGTTGATGAGATAACCACCTGTTCAGTGACCTTGCAGGGCAGTCTAATCCCTCCTGTAAACTATGGCAGATAAGCTTTAAGATTTAACACTGATTGTGCAACTTTGCTTAAATTGTTGAAAAAGTCATAAGAATTCTTGTTTTCATTTGCAATAACTTTAGGATTACTGTACACCAGATCAACGCCTCAAGGCACAGTCACTGTTGTCACCCACAAGTTCAGTAGTTGGGATACCATTACCACCCGAACCCCAGCAGGAGCCAAGATGACGAGATATTCCTGATCTTGGAAAACCTCTTGGAACTTTTTGACCACTGTACTGCAGAGCAAAATCTTCAGCCGCAGACGACATCATCACAAACAAGTGCAGTAGTCGGAATTCCGCTACCACCTTCATCCCAGCAGGAGCCACTATGAAAGGCTAATGCTTGAAGATCTTGGAAAAACCTCTGGGACCTTCAGGACTGCATAAGTCCAGAGCAGCCTCTTCAGGCCCACCCTCTGTCAACACTCTTTAAGTTCAGTGGTTGGGATACCATCACCACCTGAAACCCAGCAGGCCAATGCTTGAAGATCTTGGGAAGCGTCCGTTTTGATTCTCAGTCACATGGGCTACGTTGGTCACATGATGCCGAGTATACTGATGTTGATGCAAGATGAAACAATGCCATGGCTAAGGGACATGTAGGGGGGGGGGAGGGGCAGTACTCCTCCCGATCAAATGGCAAAGAAAGAACAATTGAAGAGGAAGAGAAAGAGAGAGGACTATTATGTGATAACTTGTTTGCAGTGGTTAGAAACCCATTCGTTTGGAAGTTATGTATTTATTGAAAATTAAAATTGTTTCACACAAAATGATATCATTTGTTTCATGTTTCTTGTTTGTGTGTCAACTTTGGTTAATGATTTATTGGAAGTCTGGATTACATTGTGACATCTTGTGTATTAATGGAACACAAGAACTTTCATTTATTATTCAAATTAATTGGAATATCTAAAAGATTATTTTTTATTGACACATGTATTCATTTATAGAAAATTATTTTAAGTATCCACCACACAGAACATACAAGATAGCTTTCTTTCTTTGACAACACACAGTCTGACCCAAATGCCAATACCATGGTAGACTAATTCTTAACCTAAAACTTCAAAATGTTGCAACTCGATTAAATATTTTGTCCTCAACTTTTTCGATCAGTTTTAGAATGGGTCAAATTTCTATCCCACTTCACATTTAGGCACAGCAGTAACATGTACACGTATATGTATGTTTTAGGTTCTTCCCCCGACACAGCCGTATTAATCTCCCGCCCTGATTTCAAGATAACTTGTTGTTTTGGTTGTGTGGTCTTTAACCCTATTTAGCCCGGGCTATTTTGAAACTGCATAGCTGGGGGGGGGGGGGGGGGGGGGGGGGGGGCTTCTAAGCCCCCCCCCCCCCCCCCCCCCCCTATGATCTCGGTCGTGAAACGACCGATCGCCGCGAAAATTTGCATACATGTCAAGTGAAGTGTATAGAATACTATGGTAATTTCAATATTTTGAAAAATTCACTCATTTGCATATTTATGGTAATTTATGCAAATAAGGTCATAAAATTCACATTTTTGCCCATAAATCAGACATTCATATTTAAGCATTCTTTTTCACTACATATATTTGTTAGACCATTTGGAATAATAATACACAAAAAATTGAATAACCAGGGTTATTCCTTATGTTATCTAATGTTTTGATAATTTCTGATGTATTTCTTTGTTTTTGTTGTTTTATTTCATTTCCAACTATGATTCAACTATTTTGACCCCAAAATAAACACCTAAACTATACACAAGACCAAATAACCAATGTTTTATCTCTTTATTTGAAAAATGAGATTTCCATATGTTTTGTACACAAATGAGCGATTTTCGGGCTGACATGCAAAGACAAAAGGACACGTGACTTTGTAATGGTAGGTCCGATTTTCGAAAAAATTCTTTTAAAAGATGCGCAAGACTTGAAAGAAAAAAAGTCACAAAATTTCAGTGCAAGATTTTCTTGCGTTAAAAAATTATCGCGAAAAATGTCGAGGGGGGGGGGGGGCTTCTAAAGCTTCTAAAGCACCCCCCCCCCCCCCCGGGCTAAATAGGGTTAAAGGGATCCGGTAACTTTGTCTTAGAACCTCGATTTAGCTCACGCTGCAATGATAATTATAAACCTTTAGGTCAGTCAGGAACTCCATGACTTTTACAAGCCAATCGCCTGTCTGATTATCAAGATATTAATGATTGGAATTACAAATTTTGAAAACCGTTCACTGAACGCTATGGTAAAACCGGTCACTCAAAGATTTTTAATTTTTTGAGGCACTTCTTGATCATTTTGAAGCGCTATTTTTTTAGGGCTTCAATATTGCACCAAATCAAAGACACTGGTAACATGTAGGACCGTGCATCTCGGATTTAACATTGTTAAACGATACCTTTAAGTTTAAGACGATGGATTTTCCATGAAGTGGAACAAACATTTTGCTACACCATCATCCATTCAAAATGCACTCGTCATACATCACAGTCTCGTCCTGTGCAACAGCCACGCACTTCCAATACAGGGTAATGTAAAACCAGAAGCTTTCACAAATTGTTAAAGACCCTCTTAAGTGTTGGGAGCCTAAAAAAATTGTATCGTAATGTGATAGGATGTCATTTTTGACACATTTCCGCAAGGATTTTCAAAACAAATGTGTTGGAAGTCAAATATTGATGGAAGAATACAAGATTTAGGTTTTCTGCAAACAGAAAACCAAAATTATATTTTTATTTATCAATATTTGTCTTCAAAGTGGGAAATTTTTAGCACAAGTGTCTCAAACGACACCCTCTTTCACAAATCAAGTGAATTTTCAATATCAGATTTTGGGCGAATTTGGGGCTCCACTTTTAGAGGGGCTTTAAAGAGAAGGTTGAGTTCTGGGAAGAGGTGAAAAATAATTTGTGAGCATTACTCATTCTTATTATGCAAGTGTGGAAGAACATCAGATAAGACATGTTTCCTGAAAAGCATGGCTCTTCAAATGCCTTCATATTCTAAATATGCATGTAACATCGTAAAAATCGGGGGGGGGGGGGCCGGCTTTTTACACCACGTGTTCGTGTAGTCCCATATACATCTTTCTGTGTACAGTGTTTGTAACTTTACCAAGACTTGGCCACATTTCTTATCATTTTGATGATTCCAGAACCTTGCAATACACACAAATTCTTATATGCTAGATGATCAACCTTTTCTGGTCGGCTCCACACCGTTTCTTTCACAATGCAATCGCATGACCAGAACTCAACTTCATCTTTAAAAGGTCTTTCCCGAAGCACTAAACTCTCTCTCACTGAATATACACAATATTACTTTCCAAGATTTTATATCTTTGGTGTCTAGAAAAATGTGGCTCACTCGCAAGTTTCTTGTTTTTAAATTCCTCTCTTGTACTGAATTTCACTACACAAGTTAGAAAATACCTACTGAATATGTAGACCATCTGACTATTGTTCACAAATATGCCTGCCATATCACATGTGCCTCATATATTGGTGGGACAGCTTTGGAAGTAGACTGGTTTACATACAGACTGAATATGTTGAAATGTATTCTCAATATCATGAACAGATGCATAATAGAGCATTAGTTTGTGAACATGAAGCTAGAGAGTAAACTTCAGAAAATATTCAGTGTCTTTACAGGACTCTACAATACTATTACATTTTGTGATCATCTCATTCGCAACAAACACAACATTGTAAATCTCACGAATGCACCTCTACTTCTTCCAGTTTTGTACCAACTACCAAGTATCTCTCAGATCATTGAAAATTACACCAAAATATCACAAGATTGAGGTCTTTTCAACACAACGAGGAAATTTAAATTGGAAACTCCTCTTGTGATCTAAAGACCAAGTTTTCGCATATCGACCTCTCAAATACCTCCAGTTTTGTACATAACAAGTATCTCTCAGATCACAAAAGATTACATCAAAACAATAACATAATTGAGGTCTTTTGAACACAACATCAAAATTGAATTTCGTAGCTTCTCTTGTGATCTAAAAACCAAGTTTTGCAAATTAACCTCTCAAATACTTCACTAGACATTGACAACATAGTAATGAAATTGGAAACCAGTTAAGTTTGTTTTTGTGATGATTTATTCACATCTTCTAATGAGAATTGATCTGTGATAAGTCTGCTGGTTTTGAGTGTTATTGTTGCTGTCTGCTGTCTTGGTAGAAAGTCTGTAGTGGGCCATGTCTGAGGTACTAACGTCTATGTTGAGGCTGCACCACGTGCTCTGGGCTTGGGCTTAGTGCCTTCACGGAATCCATTACTGTAAGGAAATGGAAGAGAATTAAAAAATCAAAGAGGGATTATAACATCATTCAGGATTTCTGAGGGACCATAGAAGAGATGGTTCATAATAACTGAGGAGTTGAGCAACCATCACATCTTTAAAGACATTTTTTGTATTAGGCCTAATAACAAAATAACGTGTTTCTCGTCTGGACTTTAAAAGAAAAGGAGGCAGGGCATTACTATTTACTATATTTTTCCAATATGGTTGCCATGCTAATTATAGCTGGCCAAGCCTATTTATTCACAGATATTGTGCTATGTGATTAAACTGATGCAATGTATGACAAAACAAATGATTTGCATCACTTTAGAGGCTATTTAGATTTAAACAAAATGTATATCACAGGCTTTTTTCTTCTTCTTAATAGTAAATAGTTTGAAAAAAAGGAGGCGGTGGACGAAAACTAGTCATTTTTGTTCTTCGGCCTTATTGGGCGAAAAATTGCATTACTCATAAAACTATTTTTTGGTGTACGATAAAGCTTGCATTTCCAATCCAGAAATTCCAATATTTACAATTAATCATACCAAGAGCTAACATGGAATAACCTGATAAAAGGGACTAGACCTACACCTACGTAAATATTATTTAAAATCCTTGTACGACTCAAAAAATCATTCACTTGACTTTGACTCGACTGTTAAATTAGCTCTTACCTGAACTTCCTGTTGACTGCCCTAAGATGCTTGATGCGGCCAGTGCCAGTTGTCTTTCGGCGCTTTGCCTTTGCACTCCAGTTATCTGAAAAACAACAAAAGAGCAGAACATTGATGATAGTGATCCATTTATAAGTTTCAAACATTCAAAGGCGCCCGCTCCTCCAATAGTCATGGACTACACATTTGCTTGAGAAAATAGGTTTCGAGACCCGACGTAAGCTTTCTAGCTTGTCGGTATGGTGAAGAATAGGAGGGAGGGAGTTCCATAGATGTGGAGCAACTGGAGAGAAGGCATGGGCACCATACACCGGGAGTCCTATTCGTGCAAGCTTCATTCTTTTGATTACTGCTTCTATCCAATAATCCTGTCATTTGAAGCATTGATGTGTTACTTAATTTCCAACATTATACAATATAATAATAATAATAATAGCCCAATAGTCCACTCCAAATTTTATTAAACCGAAAAAGGAAATTCTTTTTGCCCAATTGATCGTGAGCCCGGCAGTTACTTCTTCCGCTCACTTGTAAGATTGTAAGACGTAAAGCTTCAGTACGTCTTTATTTGATGCTATTCTTTGAAATAATTGTGAGCAATGTTTTGAACATGACAAAGGCTAGCTTGTCATTAAGGAAAGTGTGGAATTGTGGGTTTCAGGGATCTTCTTCTTTCTCTCTCTCTCTCTCTTCTTGTTTATTGTTTAATGATGTCATTCAGGTAGAAGCATTTATTCCAGTCCTATCAAAGTTAAAACGGTGTATAAAGGATGTTTTCATTCATTCAATGATGTCATTCAGGTAGAAGCATTTATTCCAGTCCTATCAAAGTTAAAACTCGGTGTATAAAGGATTTTTTCATTCATTCAAACTAAGGAGTCGGGGCTACAAAAATTCTTCTTTAACTTCGTTTACTCAGAGCTTTTGCTCTATACTCCCGTTTTAAATGACCTTTAAAAAAAAATGTTAAAAGACATTTTCCTGTCTACATGGAAAGCCAAGATGTGCTTACATTTCCTGATGGTCTTGGCTGGGTATCCACAGCTGGAGCAGGTCAACTTCTGGATGTGGTAGCTACGACGCCCACACCTCCTACAGAAGGTGTGGGTCTTGTTGTGGCGCTTTCCAAAACTGGAAGTACCCTTCGTCTGTTAAATAGAGAGAAGAAAAAAAAAGGAAGACATGAGGTCAATTGGTGTCAGGATTTATCGACGTACATATATCTAAAGAAATTTGGTAGCGTATCTTGGAGGTGGTCTCCCATTTAGAATACCAATTTTCTTTGTAAATATTTGCTGTGAAAGGGATAACCTCACTCGGCTCAACTTAAAAAAGTAATTGGCAGATTGCTCATGAAAATTTACCCTGTAAAATCTATCCAAATGTCAGTAGGGGCGTTGGCCCAAGATCAAGAATAAGGATCATCCACATGAAACGAGGATCGTCTTCGTTAATGTGGACGATTCTGATTTCCGATCCACACGTTAAAAAAGATTCCGCATTGATTTTCTTGATGCATATCATGTTACGAGTGATAAATCCTCAGGAAGACGGACAACTCATAAAAGTAAGTGAACTGGGGGTATTTTGTTACGCGGAATCCGTTTTTTGCATCGCCAGTGCATGGATTGGAAATCACAATCGCCCGTGAAAATGCAGACGATCCATATTTTCGCAGATGCCTCTATCCGCATTTCCAAAGACGATCTACGTTTATGCGGACGCCAGACAGTCCTTATTCTCGGTCCAGTGCCCTACCTACTCTTGTAAGTTATCAACCAAAACCCATCAGGCTACCCTGAGATAACCAAAGCTCGGAAGTAGAGCAGCGCACGTTAGTGTGAACGAGAGTGCATGTGTAACTTGGCCTTGCAACAATGGCACAGGCAATACAATCTACACTGCAAGTGCAATGCATCTCGGCATAAACCCTGAATGACTAGGAGACTGTGAACACAACTTCTTTAAACATCGGGCTTGACGTTCTTCTTCAAGCATACATATTACAAGTGTTGTTCGTCTAGATCTCAGTTACATTCGGGAGATCGTCCCTTTTAATTCCCGTACCCAGAGAGGATTCGCTTTACACACGCAGGAAATACACACGTAGACTCTACATGTATATCGCACGTACTTTCGACGACACTGTGTATTCGGTCAATTTTAAAAATTATATTTTGACAAACTACGGAAAAAAAATAAACAGCTTATAATCTGGTAGGAAAATTGAAGATATGGACATTAACATGTAACTGTGAATATATTCAAATTATGATCGATTCTCTTAGATTACGTAGATTCTTAGGGAGAATTTAGGTTGCTCACCATCTTCGGAGGGCAGCAGACTTTAAGAGATCGAACAGTAGATGGCGCATGACGTAAATTGGCAGATCTAGCACTGCTTCCATCCAGGCAGGCATGCAGTGTCGGGCCGATGGACGTATAGACTTTATTGTATTTTCTTCAAATTATAACTTTTTTTAAAGCAAATAACTGAAGTGCCGACTAAGGACACGCAGTTGCAAAGTTATTGGGACCATGACTGTCTCCACCTGCCAACTTTTTAATAATTTTTTTAGCCTTCAATTAATTACACGACATTTTATTCGAACATAACAAATTAACATTACAAAAAATCCTCCATAACAATACAAAATTAAAAAAAATAGAAAGAAAAAAATACCCCTTCCTCCTCTCCTCATGCTGATTATTATAATAAAGAATTCAACATTAAAGATACATTTTGTTATATTATATATGATTCTGCTGTTCGTCAAGTCTGGCTTTGTAGACATACAGGTGGTTCAATTCAATTCAAATCAAAATAGTATTTATCAAAATTAACAATTATGCGTCATAACATAATATTGAATTGTGCATAATTAGAATCAAAATGATGAAAAAATACAAGAAACATAAATTAAGTTTGATTTGTTGTGCATCTTATTTAGGTATTTTTTTCCAAATGTATGATATAGCAAAGAACAAGCTGAAGATGAGATAGAGAATAATCATATAGGCCTACGAACCTGATGAGATTCATATTAAGGGCATGTAACTGTCACCAGTATATACAGTGGCGGATCCAGGGGCCCAGGGGGCCCAGGCCACTTCCCGTGTAAAACACGTTAATTGGACATTTTTTTGGAGATGGGCCCCCCCCCCCTGGCGCTCAAGAGGGGGGGGGGGGGGGGGGGTGCGATTTTTCAAATGTTCGAGGGCCCTCCACTGAACAAGTGCTCACTACCCCCCCCCCCCCCCCCCCGCCCACAGAGTGAATTATCGGCCGGCTGTTTCGCCGCTAAATATTTTCTCACAAATTGGGCCCCTCCCCTGCCGTCGGCTGGATCCGCCCCTGCCAGTATATGAACATAATTTGAGATAGAAATGTATTAGGTTGGAAAGATAATTGACAGCTGGTACATGACACTGACCTGGTAAATCATGATTTATACATTATGTACATGACTTTTATTTGTATGTACTTTTTGTTTTGTTTTACCCTTCCATGAAGATTAATATATTATGTCTGTTTCATGAAATGTATTGAGAAGCTACTTTTTTAGTTAGGGCCTATTGATCATAGGCGCCGGAAGTGGGGGGGGGGCAGGGGGGCAGATGCCCCCCCGATCAAAAAAGTGGGGGGGCAAAACGCATTTTTGCCCCCCCCCCAAAACGCCCCCCCCCCCCTCAAAAAAAAAAAAAAAAGCAGTAAAGCATTAAAAGATGGTTTGTATTTTTAACCCAAAAGAACATAACAATAATAAAAAAACTCAATTAAATGACGTATTAAATCCTATTCAAAGAAAAGAAAAGTTAACAGGAATTGAATTTCCTAAACATTGCGCATGCTACCTATATCAATGGAGGTTTTAATAATAGCGCGCATATCGTGGACATATTGTGAGAGAATGGGAAAGCGTGTCTGTGTTTTGTTATAGGGGTGAAAAACTCCTGAGCCCCTGAACACTGGCGTACTGATGGGGGGGGGGGGGAGGGGGGGGGGGGGGTTAATTTGTATTCGATACCAGTGATTTACAAATGTTGCTGAAATGACATGAATTTCCGGTATTTTTTCTCAATTTTTTTGTAAGTCATACCTTTTTATGCGTTTGTTGGAAATTAGAAACTCCAAAATTTACAGTCGGGCGAAAAATATGCTTATATGCTGTATGTCAGGGTATGCAGAACGCCCGGGCTCGGGGGGCTCGAGCCTTCCCCCCCCTCACTTTTTGAAAAAGTTTGTTAAAAATAAAAAGAAAGAAAGAGAGACAGAAAAAATAAGTGACCTGCCAATGTCACAAAATAATGAGATATCAAAATATGCTCATCTGGCCGTAATTAAATGCCTAATACCCCAGAACTTACGGTGGTTCCGCCCCCGGACCCCACCAAGGGCCCTAAAGCGGTCCCTGTATGCTCATCTGACCGTAATTAAATACCTAAAACTCCCGAGCTTTTAGACGTTCCCCTGTATGCTCATCTGACCGTAATTAAATGCCTTCAAACTTAAGAGCTTACAGGGGCTCCGCCCCCGGGCCCCACCAAGGGCCCGCTAAGGCGGTCCCCTGTATGCTCATCTGACCGTTATTGAATACCTTAAAACCCTGAGCTTCCGGGGGCTCTGCCCCCTGGACCCCACCAAGGGCCCTAAAGCGGTCCCTGTATGCTCATCTGACCGTGATTAAATACCTAAAACTCCCGAGCTTTTAGGCGTTCCCCTGTATGCTCATCTGACCGTAATTAAATGCCTTAAAACTTAAGAGCTTACAGGGGCTCCGCCCCCGGGCCCCACCAAGGGACCGCTAAGGCGGTCCCCTGTATGCTCATCTGACCGTTATTGAATACCTTAAAACCCTGAGCTTCCGGGGGCTCTGCCCCCTGGACCCCTCCAAGGGCCCTCAGGCGGGGCCCTGGATGCCCATCTGACCGTAATTAAATACCTAAAACTCCCGAGCTTCAGGGGGCTCCGCCCCCGGACCCCACTAAGGGCCCTAAGGCGGGCCCCTGTATGCTCATCTGACTCCGATATTAAATACCTAAAACCCCGAGCTTCCGGTGGCTCTGCTCCCTGGAATCTCCGCCAATTGGTGGTGGTGGTGATGCAGATTTGTCTTCTCCCCCCCCCCCTTCTAAACGTTTTTGCTCGTTACGTCACTGCCCCTGGAAGGTGAGCCCCCTGGAATGTTTGCCCCCCCCCCCCCCAATCCCAAACTGCTTCCGGCGCGCCTGCTATTGATTGTCATTCGGTGGACTCGACGTTCACGGAAAGTCAAATGCAAGCATAACTAATTTTCCTTATCCGATTTAGGCCAATCTAAAACAATTGTTGTTGTATTATGTTGGGACTTTTTATAACCCCCGCAAGCAAATTAGCATAATGGTGTAAAAACCCGTTTAAGAAATCATAACACCTACAAGCTGCTTCTTTTTTCGACAATACGTCCTCCTATCTCTCTCTCTCTCTCTCTCTCTCTCTCTCTCTCTCCCTTCTCTATATCTCTCTAAATCTCCTCACGTACTCCCGCTCTGTTTCTTGTTTTGTTTCTTCCCATTTCTCTCTCTCTCTCTCTCTCTTTCCCTTTCTTTGTCTCTTTGTCTCATTCTCTCACTCTTTCCGATTTTCCCTTTTCACTCTCCTTTGTTCTATCTCTCCCTCTTTCGCAAACCCCTTCATGCATTCACCATTATAAACATATATTTGTGATGTTAGTTTCAATGAATTCTCAAAATATGAGTCCCCTACAGAAATGGGAACTTTTGAAAATAAAGATACGTGAATTTACCCAAAAATATTGTAAACATAAAGTTGCAGATCAAAAAAATAGAAAAGGGTTTTTAGAAATGAAGCTTAATGTATTACAAAAATGTATTGATAACCAAAGTGGAAATAATGATAATGAAAACGAATATAGGGTCATAAAAGAAGAGCTGGAAAATATATATAAAGTGGAATCTAAAGGAGCTGGTATCAGAGCTAAGGCAAGATGGATGGAAGAGGGAGAAAGAAGTACTAAATATTTTCTTAGTTTAGAAAAGAGAAATGCTAGCAGAAAAAACATAAATCAGCTGAAGACAGGAAATGGGAAAAGAATTATTGAAAAACAAGACGAAATATTGAAAGAAACCGTTGATTTTTATAGTAAGTTGTATACTAAAGAAGATATTGATGTTAAAAATGCAGAAGATTATATTTTTTCTCAAAATATTTCATCTCTCTCTGACGATGAAAATAAAATATGTGAAGGGTTATTAACACACAGAGAATGTAAACAAGCTGTATTCGCAATGAAGAAAAACAAAACTCCAGGCTCTGACGGAATAACCGCGGAATTCTATCAGGTGTTCTGGAATGAGATCTGTGATATTTTAGTTGCCGCTCTTAACGAGTGTTATGCTAATGAGAAAATGTCGGATACTCAAAGGAAAGGAATAATTACTTTGATATACAAGAAAGGGGATCATCGGGAGCTGAAGAATTGGAGACCGATCACATTGCTGAATAGTGATTATAAAATAATTGCAACAGTGCTTGCAAAACGTTTTCAAAAAGTAATTGGTAAAATTATTCATGAAAACCAGTCGGGTTACATAAGAGGTCGTCTGGCGGCTTGTAATGTAAGACTTACTAAAGATATCATAGAATACATGACAAGGAACGGTAAAAACGGTGCTCTTATGATGGTAGATTTTTCTAAAGCCTTTGATGTAATTGATGTAACTTTTATCAAAAAATGTCTGAGTAAATTTAATTTTGGACCTGTTTTCCAGAAGTGGGTAACAATTTTATACACAAATATTTCAAGTTCTGTAATTGTAAATGGTTGGTTATCTGAAACTTTTAGTGTTCTGAGAGGAATACGCCAAGGGTGTCCCCTCTCGGCCTTATTGTTTGTAATGGCCGCAGAATTAATGGCAAATAAAGTGAGAGAAAATAAGGAAATCAAAGGTCTAGATATTGATGATAAAGGTATTGATCTGAAATTGCTGCAATATGCAGATGACACCTTATTTTATGTATCTGATATAAATTCTTTTGAAAATATTTTAATCGAATTAGAGGTTTTTGGCAAAGTTGCAGGACCGAAGTTAAATAGAGAAAAGACTGTCTTGATTTGGATTGGAACAGCCTGTCAACGATGGTCGTTAACTTGTTTTGGCTTACATTGGACAGATGGGCCAGTAAAATACTTAGGACATCATATCGCACCTGATCTGCAGTGTGCTTTAAAGATTGATTGGGAAAATAAATTAGAAAAAATGCAAAAACTGCTAGATAACTGGAGAAAAAGAAACCTGACTTTGTTTGGAAGACTGACTATTATTAAATCACTTGCAATTAGTCAAGTAATACATTTAATGATTGTTGATATAATACCGTCTACTTTTTTGATAAAACTTAATAGCCTGATATTTAAATTTCTTTGGAAAAGTAAAATTGAAAAGGTAAAACGATGTATTGTTACTGAGGATTATTGTGAAGGAGGAATACGAATGATTGATGTTAAAAGGCAAATGTTTAGTTTTAGGTTGAAGTGGCTTGGGATGTTTTTAGATAATACAACAGGAAATTGGAAAGATATGTGTAAACATTGGTTTGACTGTTTGGGAGGGCTGCATCTACTCCTCAATTGCAATTATACTGATTATACTTTAAATCTCTTAAAACTTAGAAACGTCCCACATTTTTACATAGAAATATTACATGCATGGTACCTCATAAACAAATACACATCCGCTGAATGTCAGACACAGAAGCATGTCGACGAAAATATTTTATGGTATAATCAAGATATTGTTTTTGAAAAGAAAATGTTATTTTATGAAGACTGGTATAAAAGTGGTATTATATACTTAAATGATATCTTTAAAGATGGTACTTTTGTTTCAGTAAATGAATTATTTATCAGCCTTAATACTAGAAGAAGTAAACAATTTTTGATTTTCGACTATACAAAGCTACAAAAATCAATTCCAAAAATTTGGATAAATGATAAGCATAGGGTACCTTTGGTTTTCAAAGACCATAACCTCTCTATCCCCCACTTTGTATTTGGAAAATCAGTTAAGCCTGTTAGTCTTTTGAGTAGTAAACAGTGGTATAATATGATCAGTTTTGAACAAATTAAAATAAATAAATGTTGTTTGTATTGGGAAGATGTCTTACAGAAGGACGTTAAATGGTCTTCTGTTTTTGATAGGAATTTGATTGGGATAAAAGATTTTCGTCTACGTGAATTTAATTTCAAGCTTTTATATAATATGTTACCAGTCCGTAACAATCTGTTCAAGTGGGGTCTCGCATACGATAACCTTTGTTTAAAATGCAAAAAAACTGAAGATCTGCTTCATGCTTTCATTTCATGTAAGGCAAATGAAAGGTTCTTTAAGTATTTAAAGGACTTAGTTTTACGTGCTTTCAATCTTAGAATAGAGATAGATATTGTTTTATTACTCAAAATGAATTCGCAAACCGAAATCGATTTGATAATGACTATTGCTTTTTGGTCGATTTATAAAATGATTATTTTTCGTAATAAGTATGGGTATGATAATAGAGATTTGAGTTTGATTTACTTATTTAAGAGAGAAATGACTAACAGAATAGAAATAAACGAACATTTGAAAGTACAAAATATGAAATTTCCTGCGAACTTGCTTAGTTATATTTGAGTAAATAACTTGTGTATTATTGATGTTCCATTGATTTGCTAAATTGTAAGCAAAATTATGTTACTGTTTGAATATTGAATAAACACCTCTAAGAGGCAAAGAGAAAAAAAAAAATTATAAACATATAAGAAACAATACATGCACTTCCGTTTGTGATTTGACTAAAATATGACGATTAATTGTGAAGTAATATTTTGTCCAGTGGAATATTTATATTTTCCATGTATTAAATAAGTTGAAGAGATCAGTATCCTTGCTAATTTTTCATGGTAAAGCATTCGAATAATTAGAATGATTTATTAATCCTGATTCCCAGTGTATTGCACCTATGTCCGTTTCATTAATGAAGCATTCTTCTTCATCTCATATCCTTCGATTGCCGAGTTCTTATTCAGTTCTCCATCTCTATCAGGCTTTAATAGTCGAACGCAGGTGATAGCATTTATCTTGACAGGGCTATTATCTTTCACATGTCTGCTTAAACCTTTGAGTCGACTTCTCAAGAATGCATCTCCGCTCCTCTCATCGGCTGCATCCTAAACTGCCTAAGTTGATGATCACTTCAAGGAACCTTTCCACCATCTGTTTTTCAGTTTCCCTGATCGTCTTAGCGATGGCCTTCTTTATCATGCCCCTGAGGAGTCTCTTAATTTACCAACCCCTCTCATCGGCTGCAACCTGAACTGCCTTGGTGATCCCTTCTAGGAACCTTTCCACCATCTGTTTTTCTGTTTCCCTGATCGTCATAGAGATGGCCTTCTCCACCATGTCCCTGAGGAGACTCGTGACCTCCTCCTCCTCCTCCTCCTTCTTTTTGTATATGGACACCTCCCTGGTTGTCATGGTTACAGCCTGGCCTGCATCGCCTGCTTCAGTCAATGCCTGTTGCCGGATTGGCTGAAATGCTGTTCCATAAGGCTCCACTTTTTCAAGTCCTGGAGCGGAAGTGTTCTAAAATAAAAATGAACAAATGAAAAACAAATACTGTAGTATGATTTTTCTTCTTTGACTCCGTAAGGGTTATGATTGTTATTTTAAACAAATCTTTTGAAAAGGACCACAAACAAAACTATCATTACTTTTTTATTATTTCTTTTAATGGGACATGTAAAGAGGCTTGCCGAATAAAAGTTTAGGTTTGCTGGAGCTCAAACTATATGTTTTTGAAAATACATTGTATCTTATTGGACCAATTAAAAAAATTCCAGCCGTTCGTTTTCCTTAGTCTATATGACACGAAGATGCAGATTTTTCCTGTTGTTACTTTTCAAAAGTGATTTTCTATCTTTTTTTAAAATATAAAATGCGTACCTTAGTGACCTCTATTTTCTCTGACACCAGTTTTTCCTCGGCTCCATTTTCACCGGCTCCTGCATTTGTAACACCACTGCCTCGTTTGCTGTCATAATTAAGATCATCGCCGGTGTCGTTTGCCGCATCTTTGCTGTCGACAACACTCTCTTCTGATGAAACAATTGATGAAACCTCACTTTCGTCGACATCGATGCTGTAGTCAACTACCTTGTCGATGACGACTGTCCCTACGGTCTGGTAACTGTGACGGTTGATGACATCGAGACTCATGATGCCGAGCATGTCCTGTTCATTGTGGCGAAACAACAAATAATTTCAAATTACTTTTGGTTTTGTACTATCATGAAACTTGTATTAGTTAGTTATTTTTCGCCCGCGTTACAATAATAATGTATAAGAGTTTACATTTAGGATTTAATTATTTTAACAGCCTTTTTTTTTCTTCACCAAAGTGATTTCCGCTAGCAGAAGTTTGTGTTAGATATTGATAAACTCAACAATTCGACATGACATTGCTTTTGTATGCTAATGGCATGAATGATGATACAAGTTGACTCATACGAACAAAATGAACCAAACCCTTGAACTTGAAATGATAACGATTCTCAATAGATGAAAAGTTTATCAATGTACCTCATATTATTGCTGATATACCGTCCTACATAATTATGGATGTACGCAACAATATGCTTCTGCAAGAAGTGATCTGTGGTAGGCCTAATTTCCTACACTAACCGAATTTTTAAACCCTATACCGATAACCTTTAAACTAACTTAAACGCAATTGCTACCCTATCAAACCGTAATTACCCAATAAAACCAGGAGTAATGGTCGCCGAAGCAAATATAGGAGCACAGACTTTTATTTAGTTGCAAGATAGAACGACAACTCACTGTGATTGGATCATAGTCGGGATCTATGGGGTCTGATTTCCGGGATGACTCAGGGAATTCGATGTAATCCTCATCGTCGTCGTCGTCGTGATGATAAAGGGGTGTTCGATCCCAGTGAGTTGGTCCGTCTACCTCCATGATGATCATCATCGGGAGGTCCTTCTCCTGCTCCCTCTGAACAAAAACAAATAAAGCAATTTGTTTGTTTGTTTGTTTGTTTATGTTTTGTCGTTGTATTGTTGTTACCTTCATATTCAATTGATACTGTTTAACATCACGAGAATATTTAAACAAAATCATAAGGAAGAGATTTATAGCATAAGAAAAGTGTTTCAAAGAGAGGCCTACTGAGGAAAAGGAATTAACAAAATAAAAGCCCAAACCTATGAGATGTTATAAAGATGTATTTACTTACTCACATGATTTAAATCTCTGTATAGAACATCAATATTACATTGGCGTATTAAGTTGTTTTTTCCATGGGGGGGGGGGGGGGGGGTGAAGCTAGTGCAAATATGCCGACAAAACATGAATACTATACTAGGCAATAATATTTTGCTTTACGGCCAGAACGTATTATGTGCCGATGAGATGGGGTCGGGTGAAGGCGAGGTGACTGCCCCCCTCCCACGGCTACGCTATTATGTAGGTAATGGGTAGAGACGTTTTTATATATATATATATATATATATATCTTCCAGTCATTATGAATATTCGCCTCCCTTTTTAAACGATATTACCACTGTCAATCTCAACCGCCCAATGCTTAACAAGACTCTCTGATTCTCATTATTTTCAAGTACCTTTTTATGATAGTTGGTTATTCTTGGACGTACAAAGTTGATCCCAAGTTCATATACGTCATCATCGTAATCATGATTACGTTTGGACTGAATACAACCCATTTCGTCAAATGATTCGAAAGATTTCTAGAGAACGATAAAATCACAATGATTCCTCGAGAACTAGCTAATGCTAATGAGAGGCATATGGGAAAAATGTAAACAAAGCAAGTCACATCGTTGCTAGAGCGCTTACCTTTGTAACGCGCATGCAGGGCGCAATTCATTATGACGAAACAATGATTTCGCGTATGCATGCACAATATTAGTAGGACAGGTATACGCTAAGGGGCTAGAGGTGAGAATGACAACGGCAATGACGATGGCAATGATGATGACAATGACAATGACGATGACATTTATTCTAATGTCACCCATAACCAGGGTATTGGAGAATAAAATCATTGTTCAAGAGATGATTGGCGTCCCCTGTTTCGGCCGGCATCTTGTTAGAGTCAAGAAGAAGACAATCAGTGATAATTTCTGATGATAACTTTTAATTTATTGCGATTGGCAGCCTTTCTTTCAAGTCGTTGTTTCTGTATGCATTTGGAATAGGTGAAGAATAATTTTTACCAGCCAAAACTCTCCAAAATATATCATTAAGTTTCTGACAAAAATATGGCGCAAATTCTACAAAGCGTCCATCAAAAACTCTCCGAGAAACATATAAATCACCTGTTGTGCATACGTGGAAGACGTGAATATGTTGCCTCTATTTCACGTCTTAGTTTGTTTGTCCGTTCAGCGGACACTGACCCCTGATGACTCTTCTCAACAGGTACACCGGGGTCTAGAATCGTCATCGAAACCGCTCTCCTCAGAATCTTTTCACGTTTGAGTGATTTTCTAGTTGAGCTTCTGCAGTAATTAATGGTCTCTTCCCTTGGTTGCCATTGGAGATGCAGAAGAATTAATCATCAATCTTCATTCAAAGCAAGCACACTCTGAAGAGATGTGGCATTCCACTGCCTACTCCTGCCTACACGCTTTCTACCTTGCAAACTGCCTTCTGGACCCTCCATTAAGTATTTTCCTAAGTGAACATAAAGAACATTGATAAGAATTAGACAAGACTGTTTATTTCACAGAATTTCTGAAAATTTCATTATTCAATTTGCTTTTGCGTTGCTCCGTTGTTGTAATAGGAAAATTTGAACATTGAGAATGCTTGTATGATTTAAAAAAAAATAATTATTACCATTTTTATAAAAAATCATGACCTCAAGCAGTGAAAAAGATATGAAAACACTCCAATGCCTTTTCGAGAATTGTGCAAGAAACTAATCACCTGTTATACTCAGAAGAGCGGCTTTGTTATCTCTGCTTTCCGGTGCGTATACTTCCAGACATGCTGTCATGGTAGTTTGCAGCCCATATTAATTATAGATTACTCATGCCTGTCCCATTAGTGGGCACTGGATCTTGATGGCACCTCTAAGCATCTATAATCCATGATCTTTCATATATGATCCTCTTCGGCATAACTGCCATCAGTAACAGATAAGGGATTTTTCCTTGCTGAAAATGATTCTTTCATGTTTGGTATTTGGAGATGCAATCCCTAGCTCATCATTGTGTTTCTGATGAAGAAGAAAAAACAGATAATAGATAGGTGATGATTATACCCTGAACACTTTATTTCCAATATGTATACAAGTCATGTACAATATTCAATCAGGTAATGTCATTATAAATGATATTACTGTGAAATCTGACTGTACGTGTAGTGTACATGTATGTAATAGGACAACATCGATGACAAGTGTTAAGTGACATCAGGCCTCATGCCAATTTAGCGCTTGTCAAACATAAATATTCTGCAAAAATTATTATTCACCTTTAAGTAGTGCATAGTGCTAGGCTGAGTTGGTTGTCTTCGGTCTTTATGTCTTTAATATCCGCGGGCATCGAGCCCCTGGGATTCCTTATAATATTTCAGACCGGCCATCTCCTTGCTAAGAAATGCTGCGAGTCTTCTGAAGAAGTAGACTTCAGTCACTTACGGAGAAGGGCCGACCTCTCAAGCCCAATTTGAAGATGCGTTGTCTCCTAGTTTCTACAAGCATGTTTTCCAGATAACTATCTATCATAGAGGACATAACGGAATAAAAAAAGGTTAGACTATAAAACATCCAAGTTTCTCTTTATTATGTAATGCAACTTTTTAGTGATATTTGCTCTATGTGATAAATAGCCTGCGTAATATGCCTATAAATAATATAATACACCTAAAAAAATTGATCACCGACTTAATGTAGCATCAAATACATGTAACTACTATTGCAAGAGTATGTTAGTCACCTTGACTGATTATTGTGATGAATGAGCTTGCTGTCTCTTGGTCTGTGTAGTGTTTTCAAGCTACTCTACTGTTAAGGTAGGTTCAGGTACCGTGCTGTACTGTCAATGCCCATAGCTGGCATCGAATGTGCTCCTTGATGACCTCTAGCTCCATCTAGATGTCAAAGTTCAAAGTGCAAAATTATTTCCACATTTTCTTTCAAGCAATACTTTAAACTACATTAACAAATTCTATATTTAAAACAAAATTTAATTTTGAAATTAAAATTCAAAACAAGACAGCAATGGGTATAAAAATGTGATGAGATCAAAGCAAGTATAAGTCAAAACTGAAATGCTTGGCGCCATTGCAAATTGAAATATATCATTCATCTTTAAACTAGACGCAAACAAACAAATGCTAGACTTATACACATAGGTAACAATGTCCTATTTGGTTACAATCGCTTTGAAGTTTATACCATTATAAAGATTCATGACATCTGAATCATTCAAACAAATCTTCGTCAAAATCATTCTCATCTATGTGCCATTGCTGATGTAAATGATCTCCACCCTCAAATTCTGAAGGGATGCCCTCTTCAAACCAGTGGCGGAACCAGGGGGTGGGGGGGGGGGGGGGCGGGGGTCCCGGCCCCCCTCCTTGAGAAAAAAAATCATGTAAAAACATGTGATTTTTACCTTTTTGGGGGGTTTGGCCCCCCCCCCCTGGCGCTCAGGTGGGGGGGGGGGGGGGTGCACATTTTTAAATTTTCGAGGACAAAAAAAGCAAACATGTGCTCACTATCAATGGGCGATCAATACATAAAGATCCTTTTAGTTTTAGACCAACAAAGAAAATGAAAATTTAAAACTAGCCTGCAATGCATGGGTATATAAAATGTGGTGGGATCACAGAAAGTCAGTCAAAACTGAAAAGCTTGGCGCTATTGCAAATTGCAATACATCATACATCATTAAACTCTACGGAAGAAAATAAATGTTAGAATGATACACACATAGGGAACAAAATCCTATTTGGTTGTGCATTGCTTCGGGGTTCATACCATTCATGGATTCATAAGATTCGAATCATTCAAACAACATTTTTGTCAAAATCATTCTTCTCTGTACCATAGCTGAGGTTAAGGATCTCCTCCCTTAACTTCTGAAGGGATGTCCTCTTCACTGGGTGGCTCGTAAAAACACAGACCACCAAGTTCTTTCAGACCGGCAATCTCCTTGCTAGGAATCTCGGCGAGTCTCCTGAAGAAGTAGACTTATATACGGAGAAGAGCTGACCTCTCAAGCCCACTTGGAAGATGCGTAGTCCCAAGCTTTGTGAAAGCCTTTTTTCCCCCAATGTCCGTTTACATCATTTCTATAAGATCATTAAGGGCAAATTAGTATGGAATAACAGAAGGTAATAATACACATCAGAGGTTTGCTTTAATTGTGTAATGCAACTTGGTCATGATTTGTTGCTCCATGTGATAGATGACCTAAGGAGTATGACGGACATCAATATAATTTACCTAAATTTTTTAATCACCGATTTAAAGCATTATGAATAATAATTATGGCATCATCTAAATACTCTTACAAAAGTATTAGTCACCTTGAATGCATATTGTGATGAATGAGCTTGCCGTCTCTTGGTCTGTGGAGTGTTGTCAAGCTACTCTACTGTTAAGGTAGGTTCAGGTACCATGCTGTACTGCCAATGCCCATAGCTGGCATCGAGTGTGCTCCTTGATGACCTCTAGCTTCATCTAGATGTCAAAGTTCAAAGTGCAAAATTATTTCCACATTTTCTTTCAGGCAATACTACAAACTACATTAAACAATTATATATTTTAAACAAAATTCTATTTTGAAATTTCAATTTCCAATCATTACATAGAAAGAGGGACATAATGATCAATTCAGTTTTAGACCAACAAAGAAAATGAAAATTCAAAACTAGACTGCAATGGATATATAAAATGTGGTGGGATCACAGCAAGTCAGTCAAAACTGAAAAGCTTGGCGCTATTGCAAATTGCAATACATCATACATCATTAAACTCTACAGAAGAAAAGAAATGTTAGAATGATACACATAGGGAACAAAATCGTCTTTGGTTGTGCATTACTTCGGGGTTTATACCATTACTGGATTCCTAAGATTTGAATCATTCAAACAAATTTTCGTCAATATCATTCTTCTCTGTACCATAGCTGAGGTTAAGGATCTCCTCCCTGAACTTCTGAAGGGATGTCCTCTTCACTGGGTGGCTCGTAAAGACACAGAAGGCGCGACCATAAAGTTCTTTCAGACAGGCAATCTCCTTGCTAGGAATCTCGGCGAGTCTTCTGAAGTAGACTTATATACGGAGAAGAGCTGACCTCTCAAGCCCACTTGGAAGATGCGTAGTCCCAACTTTGTGAAAGCCTTTTCCTCAAAATGTCCGTTTACATCATTTCTATAAGATCATTAAGGGCAAATTATTATGGAATAACAGATCGTAATAATACACATCCGAGGTTTGCTTTAATTGTGTAATGCAACTCGGTCATGATTTGTTGCTCCATGTGATAGATGACCTAAGGGATATCACGGACATCAATATAATTCACCTACATTTTTTCATCACCGATTTAAAGTATTATGAATAAAACATGGCATAATCTAAATACTTCTACAAAAGTATTAGTCACCTTGAATGCATATTGTGATGAATGATCTTGCTGTCTCTTGGTCTGTAGAGTGCTGTCAAGCTACTCTATTGTACATGTAGGTTCAGGTACCGTGCTGTACTGCCAATGCCCATATCTGGCATCGAGTGTGCTCCTTGATGACCTCTAGCTTCATCTAGATGTCAAAGTTCAAAGTGCAACATTATTTCCACATTTTCTTTCAAGCAATACTATTAATTACTTTAAACAATTCTATATTTTAAACAAAATTCTATTTTGAAATTTCAATGGACAATCATTACATAAATAGGGGAACATAAAGATCATTTTAGTTTTAGACAAACAAAGAATTTCAAAATTCAAAACGAAACAGCAATGGGTATATAAAATGTGATGAGATCAAAACGATTTAGTGAAAACTGAAAGCTTTACCACATTGCAAGTTGCAATAAATCATACATCACCAAACTATACACAAGAAAATATATGCTAGAATAATACACATAGGAAACAAAATCCTTTTTGGTTCTGCATTGCTTCAAGGTTTATACCATTAATGGATTCATAAGATTCGAATCATTAAAACAAAATGTTTGTCAAAATTATTCTCATCTGTACCATAGCTGAGGTAAATGATCTCCTCCCTGAACTTCTGAAGGGATGTCCTCTTCACTGGGTGGCTCGTAAAAACACAGACCACCAAGTTCTTTCAGACCTGCAATCTCCCTGCTAAGAATCTCGGCGAGTCTTCTGAAGAAGTAGACTTATCGCTTACGGAGAAGAGCTGACCTCTCAAGCCCACTTCGAAGATGCGTAGTTCAAAGCTTTGTGAAAGCCTTTTTCCTCCAAATGTCCGTTTACATCATTTCTATAAGATCATTAAGGGCAAATTATTATTGAATAACAGAAGGTAATAATACACATCCGAGGTTTGCTTTAATTGTGTAATGCAACTTGGTCATGATTTGTTTCTCCATGTGATAGATGACCTAGGGAGTATGACGGACATCAATATAATTCACCTACATTTTTCATCACCGATTTAAAGCATTATGAATAAAACATGGCATAATCTAAATACTTCTACAAAAGTATTAGTCACCTTGAATGCATATTGTGATGAATGATCTTGCTGTCTCTTGGTTTGTAGAGTGCTGTCAAGCTACTCTATTGTTAAGGTAGGTTCAGGTACCGTCCTGTACTGCCAATGCCCATATCTGGCATCGAGTGTGCTCCTTGACCTCTAGCCTCATCTAGATGTCAAAGTTCAAAGGGCAAAGGTTTTACACCTTTTCTTTCAAGCAATCATAAACTACATAAAAAAGAATAGTTTAAACGAAATAATATTTTGAAATCTAAATTTCCAATCATTACATATAGAAAGGGGGACATAAAGATCATTTAAGTTTTAGACAAACAAAGAATGTCAAATTCAAAATAAAAAACGAAACAGCTTCTTCTTCTTAGTTGATCCCTTCACTATTTTGGAGATTCCTGGAGTCCAAATAAAGTAAATGTTTAAATCCGACCGGTTAGGAGCTTTTGATAGTATTAAAACGTGTAGCAATGGATATATAAAATGTGATGAGATCAAAAAAAGTTAGTGAAAACTAAAAGCGTTACCACATTGCAAATCGTAATAAATCATACATCACCAAACTATACACAAGAAAATATATGCTAGAATAATACACATAGGGAACAAAATCCTATTTGGTTGTGTATTGCTTCAGGGTTTATACCATTAATGGATTCACAAGATTTGAATCATTCAAACAAAATTGTTGTCAATATCATTCTTCTCTGTACCATAGCTTAGGTTAAGGATCTCCTCCCTGAACTTCTGATGGGATGTCCTCTTCACTGGGTGGCTCGTAAAAAACACAGACCACCAAGTTCTTTCAGACCTGCAATCTCCTTGCTAGGAATCTCGGCGAGTCTTCTGAAGAAGTAGACTTATTGCTTACGGAGAAGAGCTGACCTCTCAAGCCCACTTGGAAGATGCGTAGTCCCAAGCTTTGTGAAAGCCTTTTTCCCCCAAATGTCCGTTTACATCATTTCTATAAGATTATTAAGGGCAAATTATTATGGAATAACAAAAGGTAATAATACACATCCGAGGTTTGCTTTAATTGTGTAATGCAACTTGGTCATGATTTGTTTCTCCATGTGATAGATGACCTAGGGAATATCACAGACATCAATATAATTCACATACATTTTTTCATCACCGATTTAAAGCATTATGAACAATATGACATCATCTAAATACTTTTTCAAGAGTATGTTAGTCACCTTGAATGCATATTGTGATGAATGAGCTTGTTGTCTCTTGGTCCGTAGAGGGCTGTCAAGCTACTCTACTGTTAAGATAGGTTCAGGTACCGTGCTGTACTGCCAATGCCCATATGTGGCATCGAGTGTGCTCCTTGATGACATCTAGCTTCATCTAGATGTCAAATTTCATAGTGCAAAATTATTTCCACATTTTCTTTCAAGCAATACTATAAACTACATTAAACAATTATATATTTAAAACAAAATTTCATTTTGAAATTAAATTTCAAAACAAGACGGCAATGGGTATAAAAAATGTGTTGAGATCAAAGCAAGTATAAGTCAAAACTGAAAAGCTTGGCGCCATTGCAAATTGAAATAAATCATTCATCTTTAAACTAGACGCAAACAAAAAAATGCTAGAATTATACACATAGGTAACAAAGTCCTATTTGGTTACAATCGCTTTGAAGTTTATTCCATTATATAGATTCATGAGATTTGAATCATTTAAAAAATCTTCGTCAAAATCATTCTCATCTGTGCCATAGCTGATGTGATCTCCACCCTAAAATTCTGAAGGGATGGCATCTTCACACGGTGCCATATACAATACATGTAGCCACGACCCTACGTTAATTCTGTAAATTCTGCCATCAGCATGTCAATATGGCATCATCTACATGTACATGTAAACACTTTGGCAAAAGTATGTTAGTCACCTTGACTGCATATTGTAATGAATGAGCTTGTTGTCTCTTTGTCTGTACAGTGCTGTCAAGCTACTCTACTGTTAAGATAGGTTCAGGTACCGTGCTGTACTGTCAATGCCCATAGCTGGCATCGGGTGTGCTCCTTGATGACCTCTAGCTTTATCTAGATGTCAAAGTTCAAAGGGCAGAATTATTTCCACATTTTCTTTCAAGCAATACTATACATTACATTAAACAATTATATATTTAAACAAATTTCTATTTTCAAATTTCAATGGACATTCATTACATAAATAGGGGACATAAAGATCCTTTTAGTTCTAGACCAAGAAAGAAAATGAAAATTCAAAACTAGACTGAAATGGGTATATAAAATGTGGTGGGATCACAGCAAGTCAGTCAAAACTGAAAAGCTTGGCGCTATTACAAATTGCAATACATCATACATCATTAAACTCTACAGAAGAAAATAAATGTCAGAATGATACACACACAGGGAACAAAATCCTATTTGGTTGTGTATTGCTTCGGGGTTTAAACCATTACTGGATTCCTAAGATTTGAATCATTCAAACAATTTTTTTTGTCAATACATTCTTCTCTGTACCATAGCTGAGGTTAAGGATCTCCTCCCTGAACTTCTGAAGGGATGTCCTCTACAATGGGTGGCTCGTAAAGACACAGAAGGTGTGACCACCAAGTTCTTTCACACCGGCAATCTCCTTGCTAGGAATCTCGGCGAGTCTTCTGAAGAAGTAGACTTATCGCTTACGGAGAAGAGCTGACCTCTCAAGCCCACTTGGAAGATGCGTAGTCCCAAGCTTTGTGAAAGCCTTTTTCCTCCAAATGTCCGTTTACATCATTTCTATAAGATCATTAAGGGCAAATTATTATGGAATAACAAAAGGTAATAATACACATCCGAGGTTTGCTTTAATTGTGTAATGCAACTTGGTCATGATTTGTTTCTCCATGTGATAGATGACCTAGGAAGTATGACAGACATCAATATAATTCGCCTAAATCTTTTCATCACCGATTTAAAGCATTGTGAATAATAAGGCATCATCTAAATACTTTTACAAAAGTATTAGTCACCTTGAATGCATATTGTGATGAATGAGCTTGTCGTCTCTTGCTATGTGGAACGCTTTCAAGCTACTCTACTGTTAAGGTAGGTTCAGGTACCATGCTGTCCTGCCAATGCCTAATTTCTGGCATGAAATGAGCTCCCTGGTGACCTCTAGTTTCATCCAGATGTCAAAGTTCAAAGTGCAAAGTTATTTCCACCTTTTCTTTCAAGCAATCATAAACTACATGAAAAAGAATAGTTTAAACAAAATAGCATTTTGGAAGATCAATTTTCCAATCATTACATAGAAAGGGGGACATAAAGATCATTTAATTTTTAGACAAACAAAGAAAATGAAAATTCAAAACTAGACTGCAATGGGTATATAAAATGTGCTGGGATCCCATCAAGTCAGTAAAAACTGAAAAGCTTGGCGCTATTGCAAATTGCAATACATCATACATCATTAAACTCTACAGAAGAAAATAATGATAGAATGATACACATAGGGAACAAAATCCTATTTGGTTGTGCATTGCTTCAGGGTTTATACCATCAATGGATTCATAAGATTCGAATCATTCAAACAAAATGTTTGTCAAAATCATTCTCATCTGTACCATAGCTGAGGTGAATGATCTCCTCCCTTGACTTCTGAAGGAATGTCCTCTTCATTGGGTGGCTCGTAAAGACACAGACCATCAAGTTCTTCCAGACCGGCAATCTCCTTGCTAGGAATCTCGGCGAGTCTTCTGAAGAAGTAGACTTATCGCTTACGGAGAAGAGCTGACCTCTAAAGTCCACTTGGAAGATGCGTAGTCCAAAGCTTTGTGAAAGCCTTTTTCCTCCAAATGTCCGTTTACATCATTTCTATAAGATCATTAAGGGCAAATTATTATGGAATAACAGGAGGTAATATACACATCCGAGGTTTGCTTTAATTGGGTAATGCAACTTGGTCAGTATGTGCTGCTCCATGTGATAGATGACCTAGGGAGTCTGACGGACATCAATATAATTCACCTACATTTTTCATCACCGATTTAAAGCATTGTGAATAATAAGGCATAATCTAAATACTTTTACAAAAGTATTAGTCACCTTGAATGCATATTGTGATGAATGAGCTTGCCGTCTCTTGCTATGTGGAACGCTTTCAAGCTACTCTACTGTTAAGGTAGGTTCAGGTACCGTGCTGTCCTGCCAATGCCTAATTTCTGGCATCGAGTGCGCTCCTTGATGACCTCTAGCTTCATCTAGACGTCAACGTTCAAAGTGCAAAATTATTTCCACAATATCTTTCAAGCAAAACTATAAACTACATTAAACAATTATATATTTTAAACAAAATTATATTTTGAAATTTCAATGGACAATCATTACATAAATAGGGGAACATAATGATCATTTTAGTTTTAGACCAACAAAGAAAATGAAAATTCAAAACTAGACTGCAATGGGTATATAAAATGTGGTGGGATCACAGCAAGTCAGTCGAAACTGAAAAGCTTGGCGCTATTGCAATACATCATACATCATTAAACTCTACAGAAGAAAATAATGTTAGAATGATACACATAGGGAACAAAATCCTATTTGGTTGTGCATTGCTTCGGGGTTTATACCATTAATGGATTCCTAAGATTTGAATCATTCAAACAAAATTGTCGTCAATATCATTCTCATCTGTACCATAGCTGAGGTTAAGGATCTCCTCCCTGAACTTCTGAAGGGATGGCCTCTTCACTGGGTGGCACGTATAGATACAGAAGCTTTGATCCCCAGGATCCTTCAGATCTGCCATTTCCTTGCTAAGAATCTAGGCGAGTCTTCTGCAGAAGTAGAATTATTCTTTACGCAATTCGTAGTACTCCCCTATCAGACCACACGCTGGAAATGAATGTGATCGCCTGCTTTTCCAGCTCATCTGGGTGCTTCTGAGAGAAACATAACAGATTAAAGACAATATCACTTATATGAAACACATTATTTCCAATCAAAACGTTATCAAAATTTGCCAAAGTCTAGAACATATTTTATTGTTGCCTTGTGCGAAACGTGACAGAAGAATGACGGCCTTGATCAAAGTAATAAATTACACGAAATGTTTTGGATTATTATTAATCGAATCTTTTCAATGCTTGCGGTTCAGGAATATTTTGTAAAAATCATTCACCTGTGAGTGATGCAAACTGTGGGAAAGTGTTGGTTTCGCTCTCTGTACAGCGGTGTCGAACAGTAGGCAATGTTACTCTCATGATATAAGGTCTCAGCCCTATCCTCCACTGGCCTCCTTCCACTGGTCGTTCATACAAGGTCTTCGTCTGAATCACTCTCATTGGTACGAGATCTCAGATAGTTAATCTCCTGGCTGAACTCCTGAAGTGATGGCCTCTTCCTTCGGGGGCTGGAGTAGATGTTGAAACCATAGTCCCCAAGTTCTTTCAGACCGGGAATCTCCTGGCCAACGTAGGCTGCAAGTCTTCCCAAGGAATAAACGTCACTGCTTACGGAGAAACCCTTTCCTTTGAGAGCACACTCAGGAGCAATGTAGTTGTATGCCTGACTATACTTGTAGTCACGCTTTTGCGTGGCTGTGAAGGGCATCCAGGCTGGGGAGAGCATATTCATTTCGCTGGACCATCCGAAATCAATGATCTTAGCTCGCCACTCTCCTCCAGACTTCACCAGGAGCACATTGTCCTCCTTGAGATCATTGCACAAGAAGCCCTTCTTGTGCATCACTGTGAGTCCATCTGCTATATCCAACATGACATTCATCCAGGCGTCTTTGTCCAGCTTGGGGCCCTTGCCATCTATGCAATTCAGGATTGAATAGCTCTCGCCTTTTTCTACATCCCCACAGAACTCCATAGCAATGCCGACCACGTCTATACGAACCTTGCAGCATCCGTAGAACTCCGGGAACCACTCCATGCATCCCAACCTCTGGAGGATTTTCATTTCATTCTGGAGCTTCTCGATTGCGGATTTCCGATTTCCGTCAACGCCTCCAGGAGGAAGAGCGATGACCTTGAGGGCGACTGGCTCATTGGTCTTGGCGTGGCGGAAAAGATAGACGGTCCCGGCAGTTCCACTTCCCAGTTCGATTGCTCCATTCGGCTCACGAAATGGAACAAGGTCACGCATTCGTTTCACGATGGTGCCAGCTTTAGCCTTGCCTTTGGACTTTGGGGTACCATTTGCTGCAACCAGGTCACTGTTTGACATTTCGATAACCTTGTCCAAAAACCTGTCTAGCCTCAAACATGACCAGGGCACAAATGCTTTCCTACACGAAGACAAATTTATGAGTAAAATCATACATTAATCCGAAATCAAACAGTTAAAATTTAGCCCACGCACATGTGGATAATAACGAGGAAAGTTTAACGTTTTTGTTTCATAATATCACGTTTTGATATTAAACACTCCTGTCAGTGTCATTAAACATCTAAATACAAAATAGTCTATACATGTAGGCCTATAACTCCAGCAAAAACAAAATTGAAGAAAATGACAGGCTACTTATTTTTTCAATAATATTTTATGAAAAAGAATGGCTAATGGTCTGAGAGGTTCGATCAGGTAAAGCGCACTGCTGAACATATTCAGGAAATTTCAATTGTTTACCATTAGTACTTACACTTCATCAAACTCTAGTACATCAACAGCGTCAATGAACACAGGAGGAATCTTCCTCGGGCTTGTCGAGAGGGCGTCATAGAAGATCTCCTTAGTTCTAGCTCCTGATTGGTTGTCATCAATGGTGGTAAGGGCATCATAGAAGATATCCTCAGAGATATCTGGTGATTGGTCGTCATCGATGGTGGAAAGGGCGTCATAGAAGATGTCCTCAGAGCTGGCTGCTGATGGATCAACTCCCTGAGAGCTGCTTGAGGATGGGACTGAGATCTCACTGACTGTCTGAGTCCCTGATGTCTGGACCTGTTTGGAAAGATGGCTCTACAAAAAAAAATATGCAAGATAAAGAACCATTAATACTTAAGCTGACTTATGTTAGGTTAATACAATTATGAAGACTTTGCAGCACAATAACAAAAAAACGGTTGCGTAATATTAACAGAAAGCGTGCATGAGCAAAGTATACATGGAGGTTGTCAAATATACAGATATAACACGATCTTTGGAACCACTTGTGTCACCTGAAAATCGGTATTATACCGAAAAGCAGGTGGATTCGTCATCCACTGATTTACTTGATATACGAAAGATGGTAAAGATGTTTGACTTGTTTTTTTAAAGAGTATGTTGTTATTGTTGTCGTTTTTTAATAATTCTTTTATATTGTTATGAATAACTAATGTATTTCCGGATCCCTTTGTTTCCATGCACCAACTATATCTTCAAACCCTTTGATGCAGTATGTATCCATCATCTATGAAAAATTGCTATCTCTGATATGTCGTAAAAGTAAAATATTTAGGGATTGGAGTAGAACCTACCAGAAGTTCATCCTGTGCTTGCCTGCTTGCACGTTTCTCATCTTCCAAGCGGCTTTCCAGCTCATCAACGTGTTTCTAAAGTTCATAGCGGAAACCGTGGGATAACGATGAGCAACATTATACTCCAAACATTCCAAGATATATTACTCAATTTAGATGTTGATCTTCTTATTCCTGTATTTATTATCAATGTTACAATCATTGTGTCAGCTGATTTGATTCATTTTACAGTTATTATCTATGATGAGGCACAGATTAGGAATCTGAAAACAATCAAACAAACAAAACTTTCTTATTCCAGACACACATATATTATTTAAAAACAAACGGACAAAACTTTTGTATTCCTAGGTAATTGCAAAAGCATTTATAATTATATAGAATCGATTGCTAAATAAATATATCAATTACCTGTTGTGCATCCTTGGAAGACGTAGCCTGCTGCCGCTCTTCTTCCAGGCCAGTTTCATTGATTTGGCATCATCTTTTTTTGGGAAACTAATATTGATAGGCATGTATTTAGAAAAAGCAAGGCCAGAGGCGGCGGAGCGAATTCCACAGGGGGGGGGGGGCACAACAAAAAAGGGCACTTTCTGGAAAAAAAGGGCACCTTCAAAAGAAAATCTCAAAGGGATTTTTAGACATTGGTATATACCCCTATGTTGTGATTACATTATCGGGGATGATTTCAATATTTGTTTCTCTTTATATTTCATTTAAGATATTGCTTAAGTATCATACTTTGCAGTTGTGTGTGATGGTCTAAACATTCATTTGCGAGCGAGGATTTTTTTTAAAGATTTGTAAGTTTGCAGTTCGAAAAATTACATCTTATAAGAGGAAAAACCCAATCCTGATGGGGTTATAAACACATTCCCATAACGGAAGACTGAAAAGATATTTGAAAAGTTACATAATTATGACATCTACAACTACGAGCGAACTTTGGGGAAAATTGCTTTTAGTCGCTTGAAATTAGGGGCACGTTTAATGATAAGAGGAAAAGCGGAAACTTATCGAAAGGGTTAAGACACTTATTAGAAAAGAAAAGGAGCACGTGTCAAAGTACAAAGGCTAATTATTAGAGGTGAAAATGTGGCACTTCTTACACCTAAATAAAGAGGCATGCACCAGGGATGAAAAGGAAATAGGCATTTGTCAACGGAAAAGTGGCACCAATCAGATTTTGATAGGGGGCATTTATGAAAAAGGGATAGGTTCTTTATTAGAAAGGAAATTGGGCACATATTGTTAAGAGGGTAATAAAAAGGAAAAGAGCATTTATTAGGAAGGAAAGGGGGGACGTGTCAAACTAAAAGGGGCAATTATAGAGATGAAAAGAGCACTTATCAGGAGGGGAAGGGGTACTTGTCAAAGTAAAACGAGTATCTCTCAGAATTGAATAGGGTCATTTACAAGAGATGAAGAGGGGCACTTCATGATGTGAATGAAAAGTAACTATTTTCATAGATGAAAAGGGGCATTTAAGAGAAGGGAAAAGGGCTCTTTTTAATTGGGGGCACTTATCATAAGTAAAAGGGGCACTTATTAAAAAAAAGAAAGGGGGGGGGGACATGTGAAAATATAAGGTGTGCTTATCCAAGTTAAAAAGGGGTAGTTATTCAAAGGGGAAGGGGCACTTTTTACAAAGAAAAAGGGAAACTTGTCAAAGCAAAAGGGGAACCTCTCAGATTTGAATAGGGCAATTATCAGATGTGAAGGGGGCGCTTATCAAAAGTGAAAGGGGCTTTTCTCGTTCTAAAAAATGGAACTTACTAAAGATTTAAAAAGGCACTTATGAGAATGGAAAATGGACACTTATTGCAAAGGAAAATGGGACCTTGTCAAAGGAAAGGGATACGTGTCAAAATAAAAGGGGCACTTATAAGAGGTGGAAAGGGCAAGGGCACTTTTAAAAATGAAAGGGGCACTTTTCCAATGTAAAAAGGGGCCCTTTCCTATGCAAAAGGGGGCACATTTAGGGTACTTGAAATAGTGGGAGGGCACTGTGCCCCCTGCCCCCTCGGGAGCGCCGCCTCTGAGCAGGGCTCTCCCAAGCCCCCCCCCCGTTCCTCTTCTATCTCTCTCTCTTTCTCTCTATCTCTCTCTCTCTCCCTCTCACCCTCTCTCTCCTCGGCCCCATATTATGTAACTATCAATCACCCTTTCTTATCTTAATTTCTTTTTTACAACTGAGGGCAGCAAATACATCAAGCTTCACACTTTAATACGTCTCGGCACTCCTTTCAGTGTGTATCATGCAATTAAGATATGTCCCTTCGCTCATTCACATTTGCTACATACATGTACATTTATGTTTTTTAAGAGAACATTTGTTTCAGTTTCACATTCAGGTACATGAAAACGTATCCTCGAAAATTTACAAGCCAATAAATTCAATTCAGTTCCCTCTATACTACTAATACTTATACTACTACTACTACTACTACTACTACTACTACTACTACTACTACTACCACCACCACCACCACCACCACCACCACCACCACCACTACCACTAATACTACTAATTTATCCTTCTACTACCGCTTTTTACTATTCGATAAGAGAGGCAATGTAAACTAAACAAATGAAATTATATCAAAACAGATGAAATCATAGTTTAAGCAGAATTCTTGGTGCCATAATGTTATGATCATCATCATCATCATCCTCATCATCATCATCACAATTTTTCAATAAGAATTCTAAGGATATATTCTTCACCTGAGCTCCGATGTTGGCATCCTTGATAATATCTCGACTGAAGATAGTGGTGTTGTCTTTCTTCAGCAAAGATTCGAATAAACGACGATTCGGTGATATATCAGACATTCTGTAACACAAAAAATAATATTTTGATGGCTTAACCGGATCGAATATACATCTAATGTCAATTTTAGTGGATGAGTTCATGACCAAGCAAGGGCACGTGAGATGACTTCAATGATTTCAGTCATTTGAGCTTTTGAGAGTTAACGTTATTAGTAATTTCAACTGTTTTGAGTTTTGATTAAACATTATAGTGATCTAGCATTCAAACACTCAAAGTATGTGGATGTTTTAAATCGAGATTGTAACCAAAAAATGTTCTTACCTGAATTTGATCATCAAAAAAGATATTGATAAACACGATATATTATGCGGCTGTATAGCTTGAACACAATAACAATGTGAAGAATCACAAACAATGTGTTACTGGGGAAAGTCCTCCCTCCCGGAAGATGAGCGAGTACAGAGTTACGTCATAATGGTCACAATACGTTCGCGCGCACAGACCCTTGTGTTAACAAACTTTTGACCAATCAGGGTAGAGAATTTGTGGTTAAGTCATATCTAAGTTTGTTGACCCTACGCCTAATGCGCTTTGGGCATGCACAAAGAATGACGCGTTAAGCGCATGTGCTCCCCCCCCCCCCCAACTCATGAATATGCAGCA
>JAVYIG010007505.1:0-101156 GCA_035222895.1 Strongylocentrotus droebachiensis
CTGAAGCAATTCCTTGCCTCATGGTCGTTTAAGTGATGTATAATTTCTCCTCAGACCATAAATAGACGGGAATCCACAGTGGATTGAGCATAATGTATGAAGCCTGTCTCGGACCACGCGTGAAAAAACCATCTGATATCTTAATAAAAGGGGAAAACATGAATGTTTTATCCGGTAACCTAGAAAGGTGATTCAAGCGGGGCGAACTGACATCTCCCTGATTCAAGCCAAAGAAGAGAGATATACGCCCGAAACCACCAATAGCATGGCAGTTCAATGTTCAGTAGAATTGTTAATGTTGTCAAGAAAGTGTAAATAAAATGCATAAAAGCATTGACTGGGGTTCTCATCAATGAATCCAAGTGAGAAGGACAGTCCACGGTTTTAACAAAAGGAGAGGAAAAAAAACAACAACTAGGAGAGGCAGAAAAGTGACAGTAAAAAAATATTAATGTGAAAGATATGAAGTTTTGAAGCTGCACGTCTCACAGTCCCTTGCACTGAACATTTTTCAAAAGTCTCTCATGGGTTGCAAATGAAAGAATGGACTATGCGCTTCATTAAAGTTCTTTTGTGCGTGAAAACATATGAGCAGTAATAATAACAAACGTATGGGACATGTATAATAAGGAAGAAAATAGTAATTCTTGTTGTTGTTGTTGTTGTTGTTGTTCTACAGAGTCAAACGTAAGTCACACGTCTTTTTCCAAAAGTCCGCTTTCACTGATCTCTATTTTTGTTTTCCTTAAAAACAACTTATATCAGGGAAGGCTTTTCCTATAAGCCAAATCAGAATCTTAATCAAAATTACATAGAGCCAAGATCAAATAGCATCGTCTAATTGTGTGATTTATGCAAAAACACGTCTTCCAATATTTCATAATACTTAAAAGGATAATTTCATTCGCTATCAGAGGAAATCGAGATAAAGCCTTGCCACCATCCCTTTGATGTTGTTGCCATGGTAATGCATTCATTATTTCTGTATGGAAAGCTGATATTGGCTCCTGGCTTAACAGACAAAGCGGATCCTCATTTTTTAGACGGTTTTTAAAATTCAGTCGAGTTTGATTGTAAGGTTAGAAGAGTAATAATAGCACCAGAAGTAGTAGTAGTAGTAGTAGTAGTAGTATCAGTAGCAGCAGCCAAAGTATACATGAATAAATGATAATCATATTCCGCTTTTATATATCGCTTAATACAAATGTATTTACAGATATATATTAACCCCGGTCATTCGATTCAATACTTGCCCGCACACACTGTGTGCACAATCTCATTTCCCTTGGTGGCATTAATTCCAGGTGTTACTCGACGCTCAAAAACTGTTTGACCAACAATGACGGTCGCATCCTACCTGGTATCCTTCTAACGCCTGGGTGGGAGTAGCAATTGCCAAAGGATATTAGTGTCGTGTCGGGATTTGAACCCCGACCTTCGAATATCCAGTCAAGCGCCTTAAACCACTTAATTATAAGTACTATCATTGATTTTATCTTTAATAATTTAACTATTAATATCAATTATATTATTTCATGTATATTATTGTTAATATTACTATTATTGTCATTGTTAATAAACACTATCATTATCATCAGTATTGTAATAATTATTATACATTTCATATTATTGTAATCATTATTGGTAGTAGTAGTAGTAGTAGTAGTAGTAAGTAGAAGTAGTAGTATTAGTAGTAGGAGGAGGAGGAGTAGTAGTAGTGGCGGTGGTGGTAGAAGCGATATCAGCGTTGTCAGTGTTAGGAGAAGTACTAGTAGTAGCAATGATAATGCTGATGGTGATAATACTACTGCTACAACTACTTTTACTACTACTAATATACAGCTACAACTACTACTAGTAGTTCTACTGATACTACAACCACTAGTTCTACTTCCACTACTACTACTACCGATGCCACCCGTACGAAGTAGTAAAAGAAGTAGGCACCATCGTCTTCGTAATATTTGTTATGTCCTAGGTGTTGTGATATTACGTCCGTAAAATCATCTCCTTTTTTTAATATTCGGCCCGAGATCATCGCAGTCGGCAAAAGTTGGCGTCACAAATGTCATCCGCGTCATGCTATTACTGATGAACAAACATTCCAACGACTCATCGGATTTTCTTTCCCCCCTATCAATGGCAAAAGGGGTCCAATCAACGTCCATCACACGGGAGTTTCTCCCTCCTAAGATTGGTGGGGGTGATTAGAGCCTGGGGCGTAGGGTAGCATTTGAAGTGCACCGGTGTCATTGGACATGTTGGAAGGGGTAGGTGAATGAAAAGAAAAAAGAAAGAAAAGGACGAGGTCGTCGAGTGGCGTGGTTGGCGATCATCTTTCTCCTCATATGCCAGCCCCTCTCTTATTCTTTATCTTCTTTGTCTTTTGTCTATTTTGTGGGGGGGGGGGGGGGTAAATCATTTTCAATAGGAGGAGTGCCCCTTGAGGCTACGCCACTGATTCCCGCTTCCTTAAAGGTCAGGGTTAATGCGTCAAAAAACATTCACGGTACAAATCTCGAACGCTATTCATGCCAGGCATGTTTACAATGTTTCCTTCGGGAGCGCACAGACGTCGCTAGAAGAGAAAGGGTGGATGACACTGCGCCAAGACCAATTTGGTGTCGTCAATTCTATTATTTATTTCTCTTAGTCGAAAGCCCGAAGATGTATTAAATCAAAAAAGCTATTTTTTCTCTCTCATCCATGTCAGAGTATGTAAAAATGCAATCCCTTTAAGTTCGTGTTCCTGCATTTTAACTAGACTCAACAAACATTTAATATTCTCTATTTTTATTTCAAATTTATTTTGCTTCTTGGATAAATGTTTTCTTCCAATAGGCAAATGAACGAGTAGTATTATTCAAAAGCCTATTCAATAACATTAAAATCCCCTCCCTAACTCCCTCCCCTCTTCTACAATAAATATTTACCCCCCCCCCCCTGTTGTCCCTAAAACCTAATTTGTCATGATTTCGTTGCCATCTTAAAGCGTCTGGTGGAGGTTAGAAAAATGTTATTTGAGAAAATACGAGCATCTGATGGAATGGGGTTAAATCGATAGCATTAAAATCACGTCTGGATAGGAATGTTTATATGTCATAAAAGTTCCATCACATGAGCAAAACATTCTTAAGTGGATAGCGCCCCCTACCCCCACTAATACCTTGCGAGTTTGGTGGTCTTATGGGCATCATGTAGGTCATGTTGTGTAGTTTAAATTGAATTGGTTTTTAAACAGGTGATACACATTGGAGATATTACATAAAACAAAAGAAAGGAATTTTCCTGGTTGGATTGCTCTCCAAAATGTCATGTCCGAAGTTGTTTCGTATTTGTTGTTTTTGGTATAAGTCAACAAAGAAATAATCATTTTGTTTTACCTATAAACTAGTTTAGCTCATATCTCCATAGCTAAGAAATGCCCGAGAGATTCCGGGAGTTGAATGGAAAGGGGAACAGAAGGGAAGGGAAGCGAAAGAGGAGAGATGTGGGGGGAAAGAAGGGGAGGGGTGACAGTAAAGCGTAGACATGGGAAAAGTGGGAAAGGAATGAAATGGATGGAAAGGGAAGGAAAGGGAGGGGAATGGATTTAATATAGGGAAGGTAAGGAAAGGAAAGGCAGGAGAATGGAGGAAAACTCGGAAAGTGGGGAGGGAAGGAAAAAGGGAGGAAGACTCAAATTAGTCTTGTTCGTAGAAAATTGAACGTGGACATGAACCTCATGACAGAGTCGGAAACCAAATTGCTCCGCTTTTTCATTTTCTTCTAAATCATACTTCTAAACATTCAGATCTTCGTTGTTCCTGTCAGCATGCAGTTTTTGTGAGCCGAGTAACCTTTTCCAGGTTTGTTGAAGCTTTGATTTTTGATTAGCACTTAATATTTTGAAATTCGTATCTATCCTTCGAACGCAAGGAAAAGTAGCATTTAATTATGCTCCTGTCCATTAACATGATTTCTCCAGTCATTATATATTTCTTCGACTTTCTATTAAAAGATGAACAATATGAGGTCAGTCGTGACACCTGAAGATTATTTCTTCAAAAGCCGCATAATCATGGTAACGAAAGCAATTTGTCTACAAATACCAGATGGAGATGGATGAACGAAACTGTTCTATCCATAGGATTCACCTTCACAGTGCCATATTCAAAGGACAACATGTTGTTTATCAACGCTGTAATAACACCAAAGATGGTGAGAGCCTTCACAAGATAGAAGTCTTTGATTTTATGTATCCATAATGGCGTAGGGCGTAGCGTTGTTCCTGCTATAAAAGGGGGGGGGGGAGAGGCACTAACCTCGGGGGGGGGGGTGGGGGCACCTGTCTTAATAGGTTGAACAAATACGAGGCAATAGACCATCGACAGAAGGGAGGGGGCGGGATAGATAAAGTCATATAATTTATTTCTCCATTTGGATTATCATTTTCTTCCCCCTTTCCATTTCCATTATTTCTCCTATAAATGGGGAGGGGAGGGGGGGGGGGGGGCAGTAGCTATTCCCAGTATATCTATGATATCGCTTTTTGGATTTACGTTGCTTTATGTGTGGTTTTGTTCCTTTATCCTATCATTTCCTCCCTCCACTTTCCTGTGAAATTGGGGGCACTTGGGGCTTTTCCCCTTTACCCCTCTCCGTATTTAGGCCACCATGCAAAGGCAAATGATGCATTATTGGTTTTTAAGCGCATCATTCTTCGCTGACGGTATGGGATCAGGTGTTTGACAGTTTTCTTTACTTCAACATACTAAAACTATATGGATTGATGTATTCCCTCGTCTGATGATGCTGTAATGATGGTACTGACCTTTCTCTCATCTGATACGGTTAGAAGAGCCACTCTTCTGAGCTCCATAATGTCGGCCTTGCCTCAAGGGGGTCGAAGAAGCTGCTAAGACAAAGCCTTCACCATCATCAATTTCAGCTTCATTTTCTGTCATGCTGAAGAGTTCTCATTCTTTGACTATTTTGTTTAATTTTATTTTTGTCTCCATTTCTATGTTATTGTGGCGTTATAAAAGAATCTTGAATGGCGTTATTTTGCAACAGAAGCCATATTTGAAGGAAAGAGAAGGACAAACAAAAATATTCAGATTGCTTTCCCTCCCCCTTTCTTTTAAATCACCTTCATTCTTGTACCTAGACTGTTGTACCGCCGAATCAGCAGAAGATGTTTGAAATTAACATAGCTTGGGCCCGTCCCCATGGAGGCAACGTTTACTATTTGAACAACTTTGGATCCCCTACCGCTAATGATGACTCCTGCCAAGTTTGGTTAAAATCAATTTGAACATGCGTTTTCGAGAAGATAAAGATGTAAACGGACGAGGACGCCTGGCAATAATAGCTCACCTTGAGCCTCTGGCTCAGGTGAGCTATACAAAAATAATGATTATGGTATTATTCGGCTAAAAAAAGGCAAGAAGGAGCAACAGAAATGAAGATTATATTTGTTTTTTGAGGCTTGAAAGGTATACTCTGTGATTCATGTCTTTGACATACAAGCCGGGGGAGGGAGCAGTCCTCTCGGCGATACTTTGGCAAAAAGTCACAATTTTGGGCTGAAAGGTAAATTAAAGTTGAAGAAAGAAAAAGAAAAAAGGCAGCACTGGAATAATGACTGCAGAGAATCCTTCGTTATTTTTTTGCGATAGCCCTAATATGAATCCATTACGAATATTCAACCTATATGCTTTTGTTTTGACATTTTTACCTCTGACATTTTTACCTTTGACATTATTACCTCTGACATTTTTAACTCTGACATTTTTACATCTGACATGTTTACCTCTGACTTATTTACCTCTGACATTTTTTTACCTCTGACATCTTTGCCTCTGACATCTTTAAATATGACATTGTTACACCGAGCCGTCGCTACACCGTTGACTCCAAAACAGGGCTTTGGCAAGCTTTGATGAGGGACGTTTATTACAGTTGGAAATGTCAAACATCGATTTTGAATTGGGTAAAGCATGCACCGTGCTTCCTTCCTATTTGATATTGTCTTGAATGTGTGTAACCATTTGTAAAAAAAGGGGTGTGTCTTTTTTTCTTGTGAAGCAGTGTAGAAGTGGGCTGCACTTTGCATAGACTTGATACCAGGCGCGGATCCAGGATTTCTTAGGGGAGGGGGCCCAACTTTTTTTTTTTTTTGCTCCCGAAAATTTGAAAATCGCGCCGGCCGAAAAGTTTTTTTTTTTTGGGGGGGGCAAACCCCCCAAAAAGGAAAAAATCTTGTGTTTTTACATTCTTTTTTTCTCAAGGGGGGGGGGGCGGCCCCCCCCCCCCTGGATCCGCCACTGCTTGATACATTGATGATAACATCCGGAGTAATGTTGTGGAAGATTAATACCAATGTAGACAGGGGCATAACCAGATTCCTTTTTTTTGTGAAGGGGGAGGGCGTATATCTGTTGTCTTTCGCAGAGACATTTTTTATCTTTGGATTTGAGAGACGAAAAAGGAGACAAGGGAAAAATAGAAGATATATTAAGTAGAAAATAGCGTTAGCAAAGTTATTATTTTCCTGTTGCGCTCGAAGACAAAACAATTGTTTAAACATTTGAACAAGGAGAAGAAGAAGCAGAAGATGAAACAGGAGAAGAAGAAGATACCGATATAGTCAAGTGTTTAGTGTTCATGTGTTATCGCACAATTCGGATTATTCAATGTTTCGATGAATCGACAAGGGCGCCTGTGACATTAAAACATTTAAGCTTCATTCATGCTCAGATTTATTTCCATAATCTCATATATTTACATTTTTGTGAAAACGAATCAGACAAATATATTAAATCATTTGAATTGAAATGGTATTTATCTCAAAAATTCACATGGCAGGCCAAAGGCTGAATTGCATGGAATTTACCAATTAAAATCACTAAAACGAGGCAGAGGTGTGACAGCGCAGCGGATAAAAGAGATTGTTAATTATATCAAGTGAGTTTATCAATTTTCTACGAGAACAATAATCAAACTGTGAATGATGACAATCTAATCGTATACTACTAGATTCCCTAGTTCCCTATAAGGAAATACATTTTAACCAAATGTGCATGGCATCAAAGAAAATTTAAAAAAAAAGTGTGTTACATAAATACTACACGTGCCTCTTTAACGATGTCGTCGGAATTTGTTTATCCCAGCGATGAGGAGAACAGAAAATCTATTAATTATTCATAATTTCACGTCTACAAGATAAACCATCAATACAAGAGGCATGGTTAAAGTAGGTCCCCCCCCCCCCCCCCCGATGACTCAGTTTGTCAACCTTCCAATGAAGTAGGCTACTGAGATAGAGATATTTTTAGTATGGGGCCATATCTATTTGGAAAGCGCTTAGAGACATTTGTATTAAGCGCTATATAAAAGCTAAATATTGTTATTATTATTATATTGGTGAATTAATTTCATTTGATAATGATGATATTTCATTCGTTTCGGGGTTAGGAAATAATCATGAAGATATGAGATATGAGGGATTTTTTAATGTTATACTTTGTGTAAAATTATCGAATGATGCCCATTCCTTTTTTGTTTGAACAGTTTTTATTAATCGTGGCAACCTATATAATGTTGTCATATTGGAACTTGGTTGATATTAATGCGATCAGCTGCCGTACATCTCTGGAAGCCCCATCTCATTCGGTGAGCGTTTTGGCCGTATCCCCCGTTGTTAATTTATTTTGTAACACTACTGCCATCCGTTGAACATCACGTGTTAATTGAAGTACTGTGTTGCGTGAACTGTCTGCTATACCCAAGAAGTAACTCCCGATTGGAACATTATATAACCATGTCATGGAGATGATGGTGATTTATGCTAATATCGAGTTGGGTAATGACGCCGCCAAATGACGTCGTCAGCATCATCAACATCATCTTCATCGCCATCATCATCATCATCATTATCATCATAACCATCATCATCATCATCATCATCATCATCATCATCACCACAACACCATCGTTATCATCATAACCATCATCATCATCATCATCATCACCACCACTTTCATCGTCTTCATCATTATCATCATCATCACATCATCACCGTCATCACCACAACACCATCATTATCATCATAACCATCATCATCATCATCATTATCATCATCACCACCACTTTCATCATCGTCTTCATTATTATCATCATCATCACATCATCACCGTCATCACCACAACACCATCATTATCATCATACCATCATCATCATCATCATCATCATCATCGCCATCATCACCACAACACCATCATTATCATCATAACCATCATCATCATCATCATTATCATCATCACCATCTTCACCATAATAACCAACATCACCACTATCACTACCATTATCTTAATCACCTCCACCACCATAATCATTATCATCATCATCATCATCATCATCATTATCATCATTATCATCATCATCATATTCATCATCATCATATTCATCATCATCATATTCATCATCATCATATTCATCATCATCATCATTATCATCATGTTCAACACGACATTCATCATCAGCAGCAGCAGAACCATAACCTCCCTTTCTAAGTATTGCTTCTACGGAGACACCAATTTAAATCATCATCATCAATCTCACAACATAATTTCTCGCGTCCATCATCATCGTCATCATCACCATCATCATCATTACCATAGTTATCATCATAACCGATGTGATGCACTGCAATGGTTACATCTCCCACCACCCCGAAACGCGTGTGTGTTGTGTGTGTGTGTGTGTGTGTATGTGCCGGGGAGGGTGTATTTCATTTGTCTAATAATTTATATATTCTAGACTAAATTAGATAAAATCTTCTCCTGATTTATGAATACGAAAACAGCATATCATGTGTTTCCAAAATGCTCTGAGATCTCATCTTCTTTCCTTGCGGCGAACCAAAAAAAGATACGTGTACACGTGTACAAAAAACACGCTTGGATTTCAAAACAGCTTAGCTACAAAGCTCAAAATAATACCTTACCAGCGCTTGCCACTACTTTTCCTCTACTTGATTTCAAATCTCGGTGATGATATGTATTCTTCCATCAGGAAGGAGAGGATATAAAAGACAATGGAGAAGATGAAAAAAAATCAAAATGTTAATGATTGGAAATCCGTGCCCTTTCGAAGACAAATTACCATAGCCTAAGGAAGATTCTATGTTGAAATATTACGCGGAGATGCAGGTGTGATCTTAATGCATGACGTGCTGGGACTTGAGAATGAGAAAATGAAAAAGGCCACGATTTATTTGCCTTTTATAGCAATCTGCTATTTTTTTGTTGGTTGCTTTTTAAATTCTACATCACATATTCTGATTTCGGAATTGTGCGTTAATGTATTTATTTATCTTTTTAAAAATATTGAACAATGATATATTTTATACATATATATCAAGTCCCTTAGTCTGCTTTTTTAGATAAATAATATAATTTATTTACATTTGTTTGCATTCCTACTTAGTTTATACAGGCACTTATGGGTTAATCCATAATCAAGTATCCCGCAAATATATACCGTGAATTTTGGTGGCTTAAGCATTAACAGCTGAATAATTAACATATATTTCAAGCTTCTATCAACCTTAACATATATTAAGCAAGCTCTCATCCACTTTATATGTAGACCTTCTCAAGCTAAGTGATTATTCACACACTTTGTTGCTGTCTTGGTATTCATTATCATTCCTATCTTGGTTGAAGCTTGAACTACATTTTATAATACCCAAACCAATGACAGTTTTCTGTATCACCTAAATAATTTTGAACATATCTTTAATAATGGATTTCTTTCAACTTTTCAACGTAGCTTGATATGCTACGTGGTTGTATAAGTGGCTTAGTGATTTAGTGTATTGCCGTGTATATTTTGTTCAAACATAGTTTAAACTCTTAAATAAAATACTATCCTTCGCTCAGTAAAATATTATTTGAAGGCTATTGTAGATGCCCACATCACACAATATCCCCGCTGTAGAAATACGTTTCATTAATTAAGGTAATTAGTATCACACCAGGTTCATTACATCCATCGTAAACGCAATTATGCAAAATAATTTCCTTATTACGCTTCACGCTCATTATAAATGAAAAGGGGCATTAAAAAACAACACGTTACAATTATTAATTTGATCGATGAATAGAGCTTTACTTTATTAGTTAGTGCGTGGTGATGAAATTATTCTAAAACGTACAAGACAAAAGCCTTTTACATCATAAATTTATGTCAATTACCTTTTGTACAAAATATATTAAATCAATATGCACTCATATCCTGTAAGCATTGGACCGCAACCAGCCGATATACATTGTACCAGCGCAGACTTATGGCGCCTGCGCTAGGCACCACGTGATCACGTTACATAAACCAATCAAGCTCTCCATTTCTTATCGTGTCGTCATAAAACAGTATTTACAACTGGTGTTGTATTTAAAATATGGACATTCCGTCATTTGAAGACCTGCCTTTCTTGGTACATAGGCATATTTTAACATATCATGCATATCGTACAAACTTAAATCGCAATAAAATACAGCACCGATATGGAATTGAATAATTGTCAAAGAGAACTCTATTGATACTAAATTTACGACATATCAAATTAAATGATATCCACATTATGTTAACGTTACACTGATAGTAAATCTTTTAACTATATATGATCTGTTTTACTCTTTTTCCTTCAAATTATCATATAACCAAGGCAATATTACTAGGGGGGACGTATACATAGGTATTTTATCAAGGGTTTTTAAACAAATCTTACAGATTAAAGCATAACAGGTAAAATCTTACGAATCATAAACCAAATCTCTGTGTACAGAAAGTCTTTAATAATAATCTTGGTCTTTGATAAACAACATATACACGACAAAGACCACGCTTTTAGTTCACCTTGGTGAGCAAAAGCGTCGTTATTAACATGAGGTGATTAATTATAAAGTCTAGCATCATACAACACTCGATGGTTACGAAATTATATAAACATTGTAGCTAGGAAAATAAATTGTGTACACTTTTGAGTGAGAAAATAGAAATGAATACGATCGTTGACCTGATCGTGTATTCGTCAGTTTGTAAGCTACGTAAAAAGGTTAATCTTGTTTTCTAAGCGAAAGTGTCTGCCTTTAAGGCATTATAATTTGGTAATTTGAATCAATATACAGTACGAAATGGATAAGACATCCAAAATATGAGCGGTAACTAAATTATGAACATCTGCAAAGATCTACAAATATATTACATGACAACATACGGGACCAGACTTTTTAGTTCATCGGTTTCATTGACAGGCTAGAGCAACTCCAATACGGTTGGTTTGTATAATGAACATTTTACTCGTACTTGATTTTTACAACGTGGAAAACGGCGGTAAATGTAATCTCTTTAAAAATACATAAACGGAAACATTTTTATGGTCTTTTAATCAAATCAAAATTTCCTTCTAAGGCCGCTTGGCATAATTATAACAGCTGTTGTAATGTTTTTCTTTCCCATGTTTGTCACTGTTTGGATTCAGAATTTAAACAGCCATTGCTATCACGTACGTTTATTGAAATGCCGTCCTACTTTACGACTGACATTTTATAACATGTCGTTAAAAGAAGGTAATACAACTAACCGAAATATACATTTTAGAAAATGCATGAAATAGCTCAACAAACTGTTTACCCTTGCACAAATATTATACAGTAAAACCAAGAGAACAAATCGACCAACCTGCATATTTCATGTAACAGGGCATAATTGCCCGAATTCTGACATGAAATCTGATATATGTCAAACGCCCACTACCCTCATTAATTCAATAACAATCTCCCAGACACATCGGAATCAGTAAGCTATAAACAAGCAAACATCGGCACCACAGACGCCCAGTGTGCTTATACGCATGCTTTTCTTTTTGGCGCAATGCTCATTCTTTCCCGAGGGGAGTTACAAGTCGTTGAGGCAGCGCATTCATTTCAATTTCTTTCTTCGAACTTTAGTTCGTACATACCAATGAAATAAAATAGCACTCAACTCCGCACTCGTTTAAAAAATATCACCAAACGCGAAATCCGTTATAGTCAATGGTAATGATGATCAACAAGGTTATTTTTGTTGGGGGAGGGTGGGGGGGGGGGGGGGGCATTGAAATTGCTTAGTGAAGCACCAGATCTACAGCTTTGTAAAAACTACCAAGAAAAACATAACAAATGACACAATCATTGGCTCGCAGGATTCATAGGCCAATCTGCGGGCACAATTCAATATACAACAATAAGCTGTGAACATGGTTTATGAAGAGTGTAAGTGGTGATGGTTGTGTCGGTGGTGGTGGTGGTAGTGGTGGTGGTGGTGATGGTGGTAGCGGTGACGCCTTATGACCTATGACGGCGTTGTTCGAGGATCCCTTATTCATACGCTCAAATGTAATAATTAGTGATGGTACTCCTCAGAAGAGGAAATGACAGATGATTGTAAATTCAGTAACAAATGCCACATTTGAGGGGAAATTGTAGTGATAACATAATATTAGTGCAGCCGTGAGTTCCATAATATCCTAGAATATGATTTCTTCTCTCTTACCTTTTTGAGGGTGGTTGGAGTGGAAAATGATTCATATTTCGAATACCTCTCATGAAGAAAAAAAATGTGATTAAATTACAGTTGTTGCAGGGAAATTAATGACAATGGATTGCAATGATAAAATGCCTGTTATATTATATATCGCACGCTTTAATGAGCTTGTGAGACAGGGAGAAAAATTAATCACGTGCTTAGTCCGGGGGGGGGGGGGGGGGGGGGGAAGAAGCAATCGATTGCGTAAAAAAAAATCTTTTATCGGCAAGAGTTTCGTTAAAAAGAAATTTTGTCCCCAAGGAGATAATCACTGACCACTTTGTTTATAGTGTATTAGTATAAGTATTGTATTAGTTGTATTAGTTTCCCTTGGGATGCAAATTTAGAAGGCATTTGGGAATACAATAGACACTTGAATATAATAATCGTATAACGAAATCAATCATAATACTTACACTGTTCAGATTACTACCCATAATTTGAAATTAGGCTTCGTTTTGTGGCAAACTTTGATGAATCTTTTAGGCTTTCTTTTAGATTATGGCGATAACTGGGACGCTAAAACAACCACAATACTGATTACATCACTGAATTATTAAGATGAATTTCGCTCTAATATTTTATTAGTGCAACGTCCAAATGCAACATTATTTAGCAACAGTGGAGCAAAACTTTTGACACATTTACAAATTGGATTTCTTGACGAATGAACGTAATATCTTCATCGCAACATCGTGATTGTTTAAAACTTCTTGTCTGGTGCGTTGCATGAATGCAGGTAAGCACCGAAGTCACATTCAACTTAAAACATAATACATGTTTTTTTTTCTTTTTCTTTTTTTTTTCTTCATTTCGCTACCTTTCCCTCTTCCGTGTTCTTTTTTTACCGTTCGCTTTAGATCAAAAGCAAATAAGGATTGGATAATTGATAAATACAGAGTGCGAGAACTCTCTTAAAATGTGAAATGACTGATTAATCAGATTTTCCTAAGAAGCTTCTTTTCAGTGATTGCTCTTGCAAGGACAAATGACCATTTCTATCATATATCTAAGCTTTCCTTTTACTTCATGATAGATATAGAGTGCGAGAAATCTCTTAATTTGAAATTACCGATTAATCGGATTTACGTAAGAACCAGTTGACAATTCATGGAATCATGCCTGCTTCTATTTCAATGTGCTCTTGCAAGTACAGATGACCATTTCAATCATATATCCAAGCTTACCTTTTACTTCACTCTCATTATAGTTCAATCCTCCCCATCTCTCCCCTCTATCTTTCTCTAATTCCCTCCATATTTTTTTCTCTCCCTGTTTACCTCTTTTACCATTGCTGTTAATAACTCACTGTAATTTCGTTCTTCCTGTCTCAGTTTTTCTTTTTCTATCAACCGATATCAATACCGATTTCTAGCACACGAATCCGGCACCGCTCTGGAATCAGAATGCCACAATCACTCCCTATTGTTTACACACGATCGTCTTCTTACAAGCATTCAAGCAACCCGAGAGAGTAAAACCGCATTTATTTCCTATACTCTACGAAAAGAACACAGCCATGCTTTGGGCAAGCTAAACAAAGCAATTCTATTTTTCTCAAACACCGGGAATGTATTAATACTTCATTCAGTTGCAAGAACACTCGCCACATTAAACAATGACATCAAATCATGTGCTGGCACCAAAGTATATCATTGTCTAGAATGCATAGAGGCAAATTCGACAAAAAGAAAATGTTGTTTGTTTCCTTTAGTCTCACGGATATCCGGATAGAGACATACTAGAAATGACAAAATACTTCATACTGTATATAAGTTTCTTCAGTTATTGCATTTTTCCTGAAGAAGAAAACAATCGAAAACGAATTAAACAAAAATATCATCAAAGATAAACTGTACCATGGACATGACGTATGACTTTGAATTGGAATTTATTGCCGCGGACGGGAAAAGAAAACTTCCTAGTTTAGTATTTGCTTTTATAAAAAAGACATGGATAACACAAACACAAAAAACGCACACAACACACACACACACACACACACACACATTTCAATCTTTTAAAAAAATCTTATTTTGTTTTATTCATCAAAATGAAATACAAACAAGACAAACACGCACACACGCACACACACACGCACACACACGTACCCCCAACACACACACACTCACCATCAAACATGACTACTATGCGTGCGGGGGTGGGGTGGGTTGTATGTATGACATTATGTATATATGAATGTTTATATTTAGATGTAAGTAGACACACGTATTACACAAAGACAACGATCAGTTTCCAACTTCAATCCAAGCGTTAACCAAGAGTTTAAAGGGTGTTGCCACCGCTGATGAATTAAAGGGATCGGGTATTTTTGCCTCAGATTCTAAAAAAACACACACCTGGATTTAGCTAATGCTGCGATCATAATTAAAAACCTTTAGGTCGGTCAGGAATCCCACGACTTAAACAAGCCGATCGCCTGTCTTATTATCCAGGTATTTATGATTGGAATAAAAAATGTCAAAAACTGTTTGCCAAAAAGTTTTGAACAGTTTTTTGTTATAACACTACAGTCTATTGGGAAACATGGGTATGGTAAAACCGGTCACTCAAAGATTTTTACTTTTTTGAAGCACTTTATGATCATTTTGAAGCTCCACTTTCGTAGGGCTTCAATTATGATTACACCATATCACAGACACTGTTAACACGTAGGGCCTTGCATGCCAGATTCGTAAAACTGTAAACATTGTTAAACAATACTTTTAATAACTTCACATCTCCCGTAGATTTATTACAAAACATCAAATATCTATACATCGCACAAAATGTCATTGCCCTTTTTTTCCTGCCAAGTGCATTAAGCACGCTTAGCTTATCTTTCTAGATCTAAAAAAACAAACATCAGGAGAACGAAAAACAATGTATAAAAAGTATTTATGCAGTCATTTGGGAGTGACTATACATTATTTCCGCTGCTCTTAAAATTGACATTTACGTTGCGGAATCACCAGTCACACATGAATGAAAATTCCCTTCTAACCGAGGACATGTGCACAAAGGTAGAAAGATTCCATTGCATCTTTGAAAATGCAATGCCCCTTCCGTAGAGAAGTAAAGAATAATGGTCTGTAATAACCAAGGAAACACTTCTCTATTCATTTCAACCTTATGAAATGCGACTGGAATTTTTACACATCAAATATTGATGGTATCGCGACTTCTAATGGGAAAGCCACCGGCCATGATAATTTAATAATAAATCAAGGAAAACTCAGGGAATAATTGATGTTTAAACACATAATTGATGCCCATTATATTAATTCGTTTCCTTCACCACACCCTCCCGCTACTATCTCTCTCGCTCTCATTCTCTCTCTCTCCCTTTCTCTATCAATCTTTCTATGTGTATGTTTCTTTATTTCTCCCCCTCTCCCCCCCTCTCTCTCTCTCTCGCTCTCTCTCATTTTTCTCCCTTATTCCTCTTTCTCCTTCTATTTTTTCATCGACTATTAAGCCTTCGGCCAACTTTTTAGGTTACCATGATAGTTGATACTCTGAAAAAAAGTAGAGAATACATTGACCTTACCTTGCATTCAAAACAACCTGTTTTTGTACAGAGAATAAAATGTATACGTCAAATATTTTCCTCTAAAAGATTAATGGCAAGCTCTATCTTTTTGTCAATTTTGTTTTTACCACACCGGAAACGTAAAACAATATGAAAGATCTATTGCTTTCGGGTGAGGAAAGAATATATTTTAATTCCCGTGTGAGGAAAATATTTTACTCATCAACACCCGATAAGGCTCGATAACATGCGTCAAAATTATCAAACCCGCCGTGGTTTTGTCTTATATTTGAACTAAGCTCAACAGATGTCCAAATATATTTAATAAACGGTGGGTGTGATTAATATACTAAAAATGACATATTTACCAATTGTACACATTGCTCCAAAGCCTCTAAATAACAAATAAATTGTGGTAGATTGTGTTAAAAAACTTTTAATTCGTATCGTGACGCGATTCTCTAGAGGATTGCTTTATCAAGCACAAACAAATAAATATTTAGATCTTTTGACAAGATTCCAGCTAGGAAATGTAACATTACAATTTTCTCCCACTCTCTCTCTTTATACTGGCATTACGATTCATTTGTCTCTCTTTTTCCAATCCATTCTCCATTATCATGATGTTCACATAGCTGAATGAGAAAGCTTTTGCATTGAGAGGTCCTGGAAGAGCCATAGCGGCCACATTAAGTAGAAGTAAAAGTTCCTTTAGTAAACGCATTAGATTATCTATTTCATGAAGAATTAATAGGCCACGGGTAATTGTTTATACACATCCCTACACCAACATAAACAAACACATTCACCTACTAGTAGATTATATCAACATCAAGCAACATTATATATAGTCTTCAATTGCAAGATGAGTTAATTACATCGTTGCCAAGCTCTCTTCCGCCTTTTCTGTTCTGGTAACTCTCTCTCTCTCTCTCTCTCTACTTCTGAACCCATTCATTTTCCACCCATATCGTATCATCTCTCATTCTCTTCTATCTCTCTTCATCTTTTTATTGCCCCGCCCCCCACCCTCGCTTACTTCCCTCTCTACTATTCTCTTTTCGCATCACTTTGACATCCTCTATGATTTGTCTGTAGTCGTGGCACAAAATGCGCAAGCAGCTTTCCCAGACAGTAGAACAAAAACTTATCTCCTAAAACACGTCAGTATTAGGGGTTAATCCACTCAACAATCATCTTTCCCGTGTGGCCCCTGGGACATTAAGGGTTAACAACCGACATCAACGTCTCGGGCAGGGGCTCCGAGCGACCAGGCCAGGCACGAGATCGTGTTCGCCCCCGAGAGCCTGTCGTCGAGTCGAAACCTCCTGAGGCCGTGGTTCGGTCTCGTCATGAAAGACGAAAGTATTAATATTAGTATTAGTCTAAAGATCTTATCTAAGAATGAGAGAGAGAGAGAGAGAGAGAGAGAGAGATATATATATATATATAGAGGGAGAGAGGGATTGCTTTACTTAGACCCCATTGAGGATTATTCCTTCTACAGACTGCGAGCTAATGAATTGACTTTGGAGAATAGAGTGGGTTGTTTTGATGTAGTGTGTATTTTAAAGATACAATCAAACATCCCATTTTCACAAGTAACCGTGTCAAAAAAAGACGATAACATTCGAAGTTTGGAAGTTACGTTGAATAACATAACTAACTGCAATTTACATTTTGAAAATGACAGGTACTTTGATTCTATGTCCTCACTCTTAAATATTTACAATAAGATAAATCAGATAAGTGATGAAATTCGAGAGACAAATGGCTAAATAGCGGCTCAAAGAAGTTTTGTTTACGTAAAACAGGCTGTGAAATTGCATTTGATTTCTGACCGAATATACTGCAACATTAATAAGCAAAGACCACGACTTTTTTAAAATTTAGTTAGTATAAATCCGAATAAATATATATGTATCTTTTCAAAGAAGAGCTAAAGTTTGCTAGATAAAGTTTTACTTTAATAGAATGTCTTTCACATCGATTGCTACTCCTATCCATCATCAGTGATTGTTTCCCCGAAGAAAGCCATAATGCCCACAGGCCACGTCCTTTTCCCTTTATTAATCAATCTTTTTCCAAACTCCGATTTTGAGATCGATGGGCGGGGGGGGGGGGGGGGGCGTGGATATCATAGCGTACGAGTGTCCCTTAGGAGACAAGTAATGCTTCAAGTCTGGTATCAACACCCTCATTACAAAGAAAATTATTTTCCTTAAGTTGAACTTCTCCTAGCTTTTGATTCCATCTTCTCTGAGGGAAGCGTTGTCACGGTTATGATATCGTTTCCATGGTCGATGCTTGCTGTCATAGTTCTCTCTTCCATAATACTGCTTAAGGGCTAGGTTTAAAGTTTGCCACTCGGTGGCTGCATGACAATAATCCCCAGATACCATGGATACTGTAACAGATAATCATTACTAACAGGAAAACGAAGTACCGAATGGTAATACAGCAACCATCATCTTGGCCCCTGGACAATTGGTCGAAAAATCTTATGCGTTACATCTTAGGTACGAACTGATGGAGCGAGAAATAAATTGCTTGCGAATGATATGTATTGATTTATGGGGTATGTTCGTTATTAGCTACTAGAACTTTGCTGTTAGTCGCCAAGCAACGGGTATTAATAAGAAACACACGAAGCATGTATTTGATGTGTATAGACAGCCGTGGTAATATTAGAAATTCGAAGTGAAAACAGAAAACTGTTCATCCATCATTCTTTCTGCTCGTCTGTTTTCTTTACATTGATATTACACCGTCGTCTTTTGAAAAATGTGCACTTTATTCTTTCGAACCTCGCCGAAATAGCCCCGAAGCCTCGGATTAGATTTCCGTCGCGGGAAAGCGGGTAAAGGATGAAAGATGCCACGAAAAGATGGAGAAATTGAAAAATAGGATTGACATTTTCATCGTTCCATCTCAGGAGGTTTCAAATATGGGGTTAATCTCTGGAATACCACCGAGATGGAGCTTCTTTGAGTGTCAAAAGCTTCGAAGTTCCCTCTTTTAAACCTATATAATTCATGTATGATATCATGACATTTATTGATTGAAAGAAATCCTGTTTATTAGACCTCTAGACGTCTTTATAAACAAACCTTTAGAATCATGTACGACATCATGAAGTTTAGGGAGTGAAAGAAAGCCTTGTTATAAGGTGAATGACTGCAACATGGGATGTAGTAGAGGATGACTGTTTTGTTCGATTAATTCCGGAGAGACCCGATGATACTCGATGATTCAAGAGGCTAATCGAGAGTAAACAATTCGACTGATTTTGCTCAAAGATAATTTGTCTTATTAACTTCCTCTATATCTTCTCTTCACCACTGAATTCATATTAGTAAATGAGATGGTAGCGTAGGCCTTGTGTGAATAAATCTCCTAATTAAATTTGCATACGTATATACAAAACGAAAAAAAATTGTAATTAGGACTATTACAAAGGACATTCTTAAAAAGACAGATACACTCAGAGTTGATAGAATCCGACTATAGCTTCAGATTACCATGCCTGAATAGTGTGATTTAAATTAAAATTCAAATTCAAATTGTATTGTCAAATAATTGGGAATTTGCTTCATTTGCATGTCAATACAAGATTACAGATTATAACAACAATACGATACAAATGGATACAGAATAGTACATTTGAACTGAACATAGATAACACAAAATGCGATATTTCAAAATGCAGATTAAAATTTATTTCATAATTCAAACCAAGTAATTAAATTCAATTCATAATTCGGATTAAATTAAATTCATAATTCGGATTAAATTAAATTCACAATTCAGATTAAATTCGATTCATGATTCAGACCATATCTGGCCATATAGATAGTAATTAGTTAGCACTTTAAATAATTACATCCCAATTGTTATAAGAGAGAGAGAGAGAGAGAGAGAGAGAAAGGGGGAGAGAGTGGTATGAATGATCATACAGAGATTTTGTTTTTGTTGTTGGGGGGGGGGGGGGGGGGGAGTACTCTAGCCGGCGAATGTTCAACGCTTTAACAGCAAGACATACATTCCATGTTTGGATTTGAAGTAAATGAATCCATTATCAACATTTGAAAATTGTCTTCATGCGTTCTACAAACGGTTGATAGATTTCACCATGCATACCATAATTGTTTATTAAAATATTACATTTTGATTTGATTATCAATGAAATCACTGAGAAAAGGAAAGAAGGAAAATCAAATACCGAATTGAGAAGAAAAATTACCAGGCTGCTAAAGTGAAATGAATTCCTAAAGCAAACGTCAAAACGAACATTAAATATCACTTCTCATGAAAATTCGTACATGTCTATTCCGTCTACCACATATACGAATCGTGAGGTGTTTGTGGTTGGCCAGATTTAACATTACACCTAGAACACAGCCTTACGTATGTATATAGTATATAGAGACATGATATCCCCTGCCGCCTGCACCGTCTTTCAGTTCGACCACCTTGTCCCCGGCCAACTGACCGGAAAGATGGACCCTCGCTGTTGCAATAATCAAATAAGTGACCTATCATTATATAGCGCCTGGGAAACTACGCAAGGTAAACGAGAGGTTTAAAGATGATGCTGGGTATTGGTAATGAATTTGCGTTGTGAAAACAGGAAGAAAATATAATCTAAACAAAAAATTATCCATGGTTTACTATGTGCCAACAATAATTGTGTGAAGGGAACTTCTGTAATCATAAGAATCATAGCATATTGCTTAAATATCGCGGAAAGTCATAAACCTTCGGGAAAGTACAAAGCACGGATATATGGGTACATGAAACTACATTAACAGTTTAAACATTTAAACTATGTATAGCTGCATGCAATATGTGTTGTATGAAAATATCTCTATAATTTTAGTCAATTTATTCGATTTTTTTTAATTTTTTTTATTATACTTAATCTTCTCTTTAACATGGTAAAAAGGATGTGAGATGTAAGTGCCCCGCCTGCACTAACCGGACTAGAATTGTATTACCGCCTCCACACCCGTAATGGGGATAGGTAACTTTAACTTAATTTACATCAATTTCTTTCCCCCTCTCCCGGTCTTACCTTTATCTCTGGCTCTTTCTCTTTCTATCGTATTTTACTCCTATATAAATAGTTTTTTCTTCTCTTCTCTCATCTAACCCTTCGTTTATATCATACATACCAAATACTAGACCATCTAACATTTTGCGCCATTATTACAACGTTAGAAGAGAGGTACGAGACGTTGAAAAAATAAAAGGTAGCAGAGATTTATACGCATTTGCCCCAGTCCCCAGAGCAGTGTTCAAATTTAATTAGCATCTCATAATAAATCAAGATGATACAGAAATATCTTGCACCTGCGCCATGCCCTGAAATAAAAGATGACCCATATATCTGATCTTACTGATGCTTGAGATGGCTTCGTATTTTCATATTTCGGTAATGTTTCAACATTTTTCAACATGTTCCAATGGCATCGAAGTCGAAAAATCACCCCAGAACTGCTTTTTGACAATCTTTGTTAGATGTTGTCAGGAAAAAATTTGAATTGGGCGAAAAGAAGGTGCAGACTCATTGAGGAGAGAGAGCGAAAGTGATACGGAGATATAAGCTATATATACAGAAATACATGATAACGAGGGGTTCTATCTAAAAAGAAAATGGTTTTATAATATATAAGGAAAATGTTGAGAGAATATCAGAGGTGGCGAGAGGAAAATAGGGGAGGAAGAAACACTACGAATGAGAAGGAGAATGGAAGGGGGGGGGGGAAGATGATGACGTCGTCTCGGCGGAAGAAGAAGAAGAAATTGATGGGGACGAAGAAACAAAAGAAAGACAGAAAGAAGAACAAGGGAAATAGTTATGAAATCATGTTAACAGCGTATTTGAACGGGCAGCCTTGCATTGTCTTATGATAGATAGTGAGAGAGAGAGAGAGAGAGAGTTGGATTAATTGGATCACCTTATTACATAACAAACATCATTCGCATTCATATCCTTCAGCTCCTCGTTAGTAGTGAAAATTAAATCCTTGTATATTTAATAATTCTGGGAACCATAGTAACCCGTACTTTTCCCAATGTTCACTAATCAATTATAATTTTGTATGTGCAAAAACTAATGACGTCTATTTGGCCTTAAGTCGGTTGGCTCGGTTATGCGCGAGACAATATATTTCAACTCAGGCAACAACAGGCACCCTGGTTTATTAACGAGTCCATTTTGTCGCAAGTTACCTGGGGTACAGCTTCCTTACTTTCTCCCCACGAATACGGAGCTTTTCTAATCATTAGACTTCAACGAATGGATTCCGGATGTATGTTTGGTATAATGTTGCTCGAGCTAGTCTTTACGTGTTTTTACATATATTAGTAAGTACCGTTAAGATCTATGTAAAACGCGAGGTAACCTGCGCAGGTTACCTCGCGTCGTCCTTTGTCCACTGTAGATCGAAACGCTCGCGGAACAAAGGACGCAGCACGAACGCGAGGTAAGCGCGAGGTAAACGCAAGGTAAACGCGAGGTAAAATTCACGCTAGACGGTCTAGCAAGACACGGCACATCCTCCGGAGGCATCCGGTGTGATCCGTTGTTTAAGCGTAGATCTAAACGCTTGCGGGGTAGAAACCGGAAGTCTTCTCGCTCGTAAGCGCGCGCCCTTGCTCCACGTACGTAATCGGCCGTCATGATGGATGAAAAGCAATGAGGTCAATTTCCTGAACATGCATTGACAATAACAATGTGTTTGACCGAGATTTCACAATAACATTTAAATAAAAATATCACATGAAACCTTGAATTTCAATTTGTCTGATTTTTTTCTTCTTCTTAGTAATAAATTTATTTCAATGAGCGGTGCTGCCTAACGAAGTTTTCTCTTGTTCTGTTTTGTTTAATTTTTTAATTTTTGTACAACTGTATCGATAGCGCGCGCCTTTTCACTGTGGACGTGTTACCATGACAAGGTACATCGCGATTACCGCAGACGTGAACGGCCCCCTCGCTCGTTACCTCGAGTTTGAGAAGGAATGTCTTCCCGCGTTTACCTCTTGGACAGTCGTCTGGTGTGACACCGAGTGACATAGATCTAAACGGGGACGACACACACACGCACGCACGCTACAGGCAATTTTACACAAATCAATGGGTACCAAGTGGCGGGAGGATTTTTTTTTGTAACACAATGGATTTGCAAAATTACCAATTTACGGTCTTGAATAGGGACTTTTAGATTTGCACGACGAGAACGTGGACTGCTCGTGTGACATCTTTTAAGGCAATGTGACGTCACTGCCAGTACCTTAACAGGACGTCATATTGGATGTCACACGTCGCAGTCCACGTTCTCGTCGTGCAAATTGTAAAGACCCTATTAGTAGCTTCATGACAAAACTTTCAACTGGCAGAGAATAATCTGGGACCGGAAAAAATAAAAGGATATTGAGGAATTTCACTTGCTTACTGTATATCTATAACATGATGAATATCGTATGGCATAAGGAGACTAATTACAGAGTTAGTTATGTGTGGATTCTCGTCATTTTGAACTGTTTCTGAAAATTGTAGCGCTGAGGGTATAAGAAATTTTATCGAACGAAGGGCGATATAAATGGTTTACATTCATCAGTGACATCACAGTTCGCGGCGGCTTCTCTTCTGTGATGACCCTTAGCGGCATCTTGAGAGAAAACAATAACATGCCGACACCCTTTGAGTCAGCCGCGCGGCTTCTTTCATGTACGCGTATTTATAAACGGAATGTGCGCAAGGTATGTTTCGAATCTACATATGGAATTGTTTTAGCCGGGATGTAGTGGTTCCCACGGTGTTGGAGTGAGAATCCTCATTCACCTTGAGTATTTTGTAGAGGATGGATGTAGACATTATTCGGTGGCAAATTAATTTACCCTCCACCACCCCCAACTTGATTTTCCTCCTTACGTTTTTTTAAGTGTATTCGATAGTATGTTTTACTAAATATTAAGTGGTCAGGAAGTGTGTCAAGTGATTAACATAACGGATTAATAATGATTGTTTTTTCACCTCAGTCAAGTAATCTTGATGTCGAAGCAATGCTTGGCAGGTTGGGGCTTTCCTGCGATTTTTTGTTTTCCCGCTTTGCGGTTTTAGCAGGTTTTCACCCAATTCTGGGGTAAGGATCGGGACCTCCTTCGTCTCCGCACTGACGCCGGTCGGCTTTTTCGTCGCACTTAGGATGGCAAGTTCGGAAGAGGGCGTACGTTTCTTTATGTTGGCCGAACTTGTCCATGGCGAGCGACGACGGGCCGTCCTGGGCTGGTGCGAGGTCGTTGGTGGTTCCGATCATGGGGTTGTCATAGATTAACTATGACAACTCTTCGTCCAAGTTCCTTTTTTCCCCTATATTTTTCGGAAATTGGCATTTTTGCCTCTTCGCATATATATATGTGTATGTGTATATATGTTGATATATACATATAAAGGTTATTATGTGTATTACACACTGCTGCAAAATACCTCATGGGAAGGTTGTGTTTTGGAGAATATGAATTGGATTATTTTAATTGGCCATTGTATCTTGCAGAGCTCAATATTGATTGGTTTCCGGTAGGGGCCCCGATGATATTTATAACATGTACCCGCCTGTAAAGTAGGCATCTGTTCGCCTGTTTAATGCAGTGGAACTGTGTGTTTTCTTTGTATGCAGAGGGGTGTTATATGTATAGCCCACTTTGTGGTACTCACAGTTAAATTCCAAATGAGAAGGTAAACTCTGTTCGCCCTCTTTAATGAGGAAACAGTGTCGCCTTTTTACGGGCTGTGGGGGGTTGTACACAAGTTCTCGTCTGTTGGTGGCCCTGATGCAGAGAGTACTTTGGATTGGACATGCCGGCTCCATCCAGTTTTTTCAGAGCTCAATATTTATTGGTTTCCGGTGGGGGCCCCGATGATATTTATAACATGTACCCGCCTGTAAAGTAGGCATCTGTTCGCCTGTTTAATGCAGTGGAACTGTGTGTCTTCTTTGTATGCAGAGGGGTGTTATACGTATAGCCCACTTTGTGGTACTCACAGTTAAATTCCAAATGAGAAGGTAAACTCTGTTCGCCCTCTTTAATGAGGAAACAGTGTCGCCTTTTTACGGGCTGTGGGGGGTTGTACACAAGTTCTCGTCTGTTGGTGGCCCCGATGCAGAGAGTACTCTGGATTGGACATGCCGGCTCCATCCAGTTTTTTCAGGTGCAGATACTTGTATAAATTTATCAAAAGATTCGAAAATAATACCCGGGTCCTTCCCTGGGGCGGATTGGAGCAGTGTAACGTTTAAGTAAAAGTATTTTATATTCAGTTGGGAAAGTTTGTGTCGTAGTTGTTATTATTGTCATGATGTTGATATTCAGGGTAACAAGATTCCATCCTCTATTAAATCTCAAGTACCCGCAAAAACGCATCCCGTTTCATTTTGTTACTGTGAATGTAATGCTTATTATAGCTACTCGCTTCTACCATAAGGAGCGAAGGCCTTGTCTCTATGGACTCAATTCGCGTAAACAAGAGTCGTGGAATGGCAAAACTTGAACGAGACAAAACCCATTCATACGGATTCCCGCGAGATATTATGCATTGTCTGTCCCTCGTCTCCCGTTGTATTGACGGCACTCGGGCGGCAAACGCTAAAATACCAACACATTCTTGCAGACGAAAGGTCTCAGAATCGTTATAGACAGACAATTTGACCCAGCGATGTCGATGGCTGTAGTAGATGCCATTCATCTTTTAAGTGCTTGTCTCAAATCTTGTTAAATGGCAGGGAATGACCATTGAATAATACATGATGTGCGTCTGTCTCTATCCTGATTTATCACAGTTTTCACATATACTCTCTTATTCTATTGCATTTCACTTGTTATAGCACTCTGTCTCTCTGATGAGTATAAAATAGTCACTCATCATTAGTTCACTTATTTTGTCAAATTCCACAAACTCACACACTGACTTGCGTTTATGTATTACATCATAACATTAAATCCTTCATAAGAATAAGACTGCTTTCCTACATGTATCTCCTCTCCATATCTTGCAAAAGTTCACTGCAGATACGGGACCTAGTATACGATGAGAGATGATCATTCATCTCCATTCTATGGTCTCTAACATCATCGAAATTATCATCATCGTCATAATCATCACCATCATCATAATCCTCATCATCATCATAATCATAACCACCAGTCAGCATCGCTTTCATCATGATCATGATAATGATAATACCATTTATATCATGTGCATGATCATTACCACCATCACGTACTATCTATCAATATTAATAATATTACTATCATCCTTCATTGAATTTATCTTTATTACCATAATAAGTATCATCTTCATCAATATCATCACAATCAGCAGCAGCACCACAATCATCATCATCATCATCATCATGGCTATTGTCATTAAATTCATCCATACTCTTATCAACATAATAATCGTCCCCAATATCATCATTATCACCATCATCATCATAATCATCATCATCGTCGTCGTCGTCATCGTCACCAACATCATCACCTTAAACATCAGCATATCATCCATCGACCAACCTGGTATTAATTTGTATTCAACTATTTTCTCTAAATGAGATTGATGAAACTAAAGCTATACTATGAAGCAGTTAAAAAAACATAAGGGCTTACCTAAACTGACGTACTAATATTGAAGAAAAAAAGGAATATGAGAGAGGGAGGGAGAAAGGGATAGACTAGGAAGCCGACAATAACATCGATTTCAAACAATTTCTTTGTTCATTCCTAACTTCAGGCGAATGAATATATTTTCAAAATGTCTTGGACTATACAATCTTTAGGAATTTCCTTGAACTATATCATGTATATTCAAGGGTTATGATTCTAGCTATCGCATTATGTCTAGAATTTTAAAACATTTCATAGAAACTTTAACTACGTTTCTCTCCATATTATTAATGTTACATTTTTAAATTATATACAAATTAAGATAATAGTTTTTAAAAAAATGCAAATAATGTCAATAATCAGTTATTCTCGAGGCACATTCGACAAATATGTAAAATGTACCCCGTTTCATTGCCATCCCCTTCTTTGTCATTCCACCAAAATCAAACTCCCTAGCATCATGGCAATGTATGCCTACTTAATGGATTCGTACGCCCCATTTGTTACTATCCAAACTAAAATCTAAGAATGTAGATCTACGTCGCCTAAGAGCAAAGGTCCCGATTGAATAAAAGATGATATACAATGACTAAGGAATGGATGGCTAGCAAAATGAGAGAAAGAGAGACAGAGAGAGATGGGACGAGAGAGAGAGAGAGAGATAGAGAGAGAGAGAGGTGAACAATAAAGTAGACAGAGAAAATCTCGGCCAGAGACAATACATCATTTTCAAAGCGTAGACATTTTTCTCTTCGATTTAATGACACAAAAATTAGCTTTAATTGAAAGTCAAAATGGCTCTGAGTAAATATTTACTAGGTTTGGGAAAGCCTGCGGGGGACTGCCCAATCAATCTAAATTGTGCACCTATTACAGATGACAGCACTTACAAAGTAAGTCACGTGACTAAACGCAAATCAACGTGGATACAAGCTCGTAAAGAAGTAAGACTATTCGTGTTTCTCTTGTTTAATCCTCTTAATCACGAATTCGAATAGATATTATGTTTATAGAAGGGGTTGAATATTGCAAGTAATATTTGTTTCCCACTTAACAAGCACAAAATAAATTGTCTTTAGTGCTAACTTGTTTCCTATAGCTGTGGCGTATATATTATAATACATGCTTAGATGACTTTGGACTTGGTAAAATATTGCAAGGTGGATAATCTTTATACATTGAATTTATTCTGGGTTTAAAATTGCACATACAAATTGAAAAGGGTTAAACCAATTAAAATAGTAGTCAATTTTTTGTGTTATAATCTCCCGTGTCACCGTTCAAAACGTTTGTTTAAAATAAATTAGCAAACGCGGCCTGATAACACCTTTCTATCAAATACCAATAGGCTCTGTGTCTTTCTCAACAGATCAAGTTCATTTTGTACAAATGTCACACCACGGTGATTTTTTTTAAAATACAAAGTAAAGATCGATGACTTGTTTTCTAAGACTTAAATCAATTGAAATGATAAAGAAGCCTTGGAATGATTGGGTTATAGCTACAAACCATTTCCTACCATCAACATAAGAAAAAGGTGTACGCAATACATTTCTGAAAATAGACTTAATACTAGCATTTGTTCAGGCAGAGACAGATATAGAAAATCCTTTAATTCATACAATTTAAATTATTTTCTCATTAATTGTCAGCGTATGGGTGGTGGCAATATCTGGGCGGTACTTGAATACGGGCTCTCAAGGATATCGCTAACTATTCGTAGGTTCTCCGCAAGATGGCCGTAAGAACAATTTATTGTCAATTGCAGTAATGGCGTTCTTGCTGGCAGCCGACGGTTTGCTCTAGCTCCATTTTTATAATGAGTTCAAACGCATACGTGGGCAAAATATATTGAGCCTTGAAAAATGTGGCATGTTTATCATGTGTTTTTGAAATCGATAAAAGATTGAAGGAGTCCTAACAAAAACATAGAGCCTGGCTAGAAAATAGGCCTACCGAGGACATTCTGAGGCCACTTTAACCAAGAGTTTTAAACACATATTTTCGTTTAAAATGAAGCTTAAATGTGGCTGCGATGAATACATTGTTTAAATGCTCTATATCGGTTAAGGGCATATAAACAAAGCAACGAAAGCAATCCTATTGCAACTGCATATAACATGTCTTATCCAAAGAAGAGGAGAGGGAGGAATTAAAGATGCGAAGAAATGAAGACTGCTTGAGGGAAGGAGAAAGTAAATAAGTCGATAGGAATAAAATGCAACCTTACAAAAACATTGATTTAAGATGACCTCTTTCCTTAGCCTTTGAGCGTTATCATAGACACGGTCGACACACCGAAGCAGAGAGAGAAGAAGCATTCTTTGCTTCAGGCGACTTTTATTGCAAAAAGGTAAAAGAGGCAGTTGAATATACACTCTCTTCATAAAATCGATAGATGATATTGCACGCGTACATCCGGCCAAGAAATGCATCATCCAATTTGATTTCTAGAAACATAAATGCCTTCCTTTTTACATTCGCTCTCACATTTTCGTATACAATTTTTTGTTGATATTTCCTTTCCATTTAGAGTTCTCTCTTGCCACTCCAATCATCAGTTTATTTTTAAATATTATATTTGTAAGGGAAACATATTTAAAAAGGAAATTGAGAAGACATTGTGCTAGATTTTTTTCTTCAAGATTAACTTACAATATTAGCCTATATTGGAGTGTAAATGAAACATGCCTTATCATATGATTTCTAAGTTTCCGTATTAACTGTCTGATATTCTCATAAAGGAATTGTCAAAAACAGAGGAGAAAAAAAAATGAGAATAGGGATACAGAAGAAGAGAACTGAAAAGATCGAAATGAATGAATTTCGGCAATCATTTCTAATGGAACAGGACTGAAATAAATGACTAAAATTATTGACGTACACTTATTAGACCCAAATAAGCTGGAGTTGTGCATATGTTTTAACCTATTATTTAAAAAAAAAATCATGAGAGAGGTAATAAGTACAAAAAATAAATTCCTCAACTCTACTAACTGCAAATGTGGGTAAAGGAAATTAAGTGATGCAGTTTTTTGAAAAGATATGAAGAGCCTTAAGAAAAGGGAGCTTTTCACACACACTCTCTCTTTCCCACTTACATCTGCATTTTCCACGCGGGTGGGAGTGGAGAAGGGGGAGGGGGAGGGAGAATACAAAAAAAGGAGGGAGAGAAAAAAAGAAAAGAACGAAAGATGTTTTGACATGTGCCTGCAAATATTTACCGACAAACTCACTAACGCATTGACAAATCTGACGGAAAAGGTGCAGAGTTAGGGCCGAAGCGGCCCCCTTGTCACCTGCCCCTGGCTACACCAGTGTAATCGCGAGCTCTCATTCACTCTGACTTTTTTCTCTCGTTTTGTCTTTCCCCCTCCCTTTCTATTTTCAAATGTCTCTTTTCTTCTCTCTCTCTCTCTCTTCTTCTTTCTTTCTCTCTTTCTCTCTCTATCTTTCTCCACCTCCCCCTCCCTCTTTCTCTAAACTTCCCTTTTCCCCTTACCTAAACTTCGTGGAGTTATCAACTTTCATTTCCCAAATGTGATGTTTTGTTAAAATTCTATATGCCCGGTTTTATCGCCTCTAGCCTGCTTTAAGATTATCTTTCTACATATCATTAACATTTAGCTTACATCAATCGCATACTCATATTCCTTCATGATGGCTACCCTGGTATTATTTATTCCATTTCCGCTCTTTCTTTCGTCATATCCTGACCAGTCTTTGTCGTCACTTATTTTTGATGTCGCCTAACATGCAACATGATCCTGGTAATCAACGGCGTACATCCTTCACTCTCAATAAGGCGTTAAACGCAGCCGTGACATGAACAGGAAATAGAGTTGTGCATGGCGGAAATCAGAAAAAATAAAGACAGCAGGAAATTTCTTCAAATGGAGGAAAATTGGAATCAGAATGAGAAGGAAAACGTTTAGTTTCAAAGAACAGAAATGCATCTGGGCTGACACAAATGACTTAATCAATACACTAGAAAGAAATAAAGAAGAGATTTACGAGTTTGTGATGCACTCCTAAATGCTTTTAGGGACGGATTATTAAACTCAATCTTCCATTATGGCAGCCTATTATGAGAATCACTAAAATGTGCTTCCTCTGTACCGATTTGTTTTCGCTCTAAAAGTACCATAAAACAAAGGCCAATCTGTGTGATAAGGGAAAAGAATAAATGCATTCAAAGAATTGAAATGACATAATATTCCCCTTCTTAATGATCAGCCAAACAAAAAAAAGCCCCTTTAAAGTGTTGGTAGCCCCAACGATTTGATGGCAACAACTCACTTAAATTTTATCATAATGTGGAAGAGGATGACATTTATGACACATTTCTGCAACGATTTTCAAAACAAATGTGTTTGAAGAAGAATATTGATGAAAGAAAACAAAATTTAGGTTTTCTTCGTACAACGAAAACCCAAATTATGTATTCTTTTATCAGTATTTGTCTTCAAACACACTTTTTTTTTTTTTTTGGGGGGGGGGGGGGGGGGGAAGTCTTTGCAGAAGTGTGTCTTAACATCTTCTTTCACATTATGATACAATTTAAGTGAAATTTTGCCAACAATTTTTGGCGAATTTGGAGTTCCGAACAATTTAGAGGGGCTTTAAGAACATTCACATCCTAAAAAGTTCCCCAGGATATCTAATGTAAATGTACAGCAAGACATACAATAATCTTCAGGATTTGAAAACGATTTTATTTATTTTTCTTTCGTACTAGGCAGAAGAGTATTGAAATGTAATGATTATGAATAGAAAGAAAATTACCAAAACATGGGTAAAAAGAGACATTTCGATATGTTGTAGGTGGAATTATAAGAAGAGCAAATGAAAAAAAAGAATGTTGTAAATTTGTTCAACATGGTCGATGCGTTTGTGAAAAGTGCGATAAAATTCGTGAAAAAGTGAAACCGAGAGAAGACTCGGGGGAGGCTTGGGGATAACAGATCTCCTTAGACCTAAATACTTGACCCTAGTTAAAGATTCTCGCTTGATACGAACCTATATTCTGACACTCGAAAGATATAAAAACCACTTGTCGCCAACGAAATACTGGCTACCCACATACAAAACAAACACTTCTTCAAATAAATGGCGCCCTTTTCTGTATTCAATACAAATCGTCGTCTGGACAAAAACAGATTTGAATAAAAAGATCAACATAGAAACGTTTCCATTGTATTTAATGAGTCGCTTGGGATCAACATGCAAACGCATAGTGACATATGCTTCCCTTGGCAATTTTTATTGAAACAACTCTGGGAGGTATGCACTCAATTATTCATACTTCTTGTGAAGAGTCTGGTGAGGCGGAGCATCATTTTATTGCCTCCAAGCTATCAATTATCAAAACGCCGCTATGGATTGATAAGATTAATAATGCATTCACTAAAAACGGTTAATTGGAAGACTCTAGGCGAATCGCAGAAAAAAGCACTGCCCCCGGCTTCACTGCGGTCGAAATCAACCTTTAAAATCATTCGCCATTCAATATCGACCAGTATGGCTAGCCTTGTTCGTTTATGAATTAATCTATAGGGAAAATCATTAATCAAAACAAACATTGTTGATAGTTATGGAGTCAGTGTCGTGATTTGTTTTCTTTCAATAAGTTTACATCTACGTAAGACAGCAAGTGTTCTGGGAACGCTTGGCATGAAACACAAACAGGGTGACAAAACAAATTATATTATAACGCATGGCTAGAATAAACCCAATTCCTTTACAAAAACATTATTATTTGAAAGTAGGTTAGTTTTGTTCTTATGCTGAAGTGTCTTTTCTTTGTGTGTTTTGTTTCCATGCAACAAGCCATACTTGATGATTTTTATATCAACAACTGAATAACATACCTCTTTGGTAAAGAAAATGAACGCGGCTTATGCGGATATCACGTCTGATTTACATCTTACAGTACGTTTTGAGGAAGATTGGCATTATGTAGGCTTTGTCCAACAGTTATATGGTTTTGGAGAAGGGAGGCTCGTGTACGTAATAGATATTAAAAGAAGTTATTTAAAAAACTGATAAAGTTGTCACAAACGTAGCTGAATACTGATCAACTTGGTAAAATGGCACAACATACAACAAATAAGCGGCTTTTTAAAAACAATTTCACCACCGTGGTTTTAATCATGTCAGTCAAGAGCGACTTTAAGTACATCACCATATCATGAAAACATTTCCATCAGGGAATATTATTCTAAAACATCATATGACTCCGGAAGAAACGCCACATGCCCTTTAAGATATTTTTCCTCAAGACAAAAGAAAACACAGTCTGACATTTAGTTGAAATGATCGCTGTATTTCTGGCCACACCGTGGATCCTGCATCTCAATGCAACATTAATCTCATATGATGCGTAGTGCTGGAGAAGATAATCACAAGTAGGTATTTAACTTGTAATGACATGAGCATGCTGATTATTAAGACGAAAATCATCCACAGTACTCAATCTTCGTTTGTATTAACATTTACACACAGACTACTAGGGATTAATCTTTGCTTGATGATAGATTTGCATGCACGTAGGTATTGGCATATTAAATAATTATAAACCTGGTGATGAATATTGACTTGAAGTTAATCAGTCAGTGAGGTAAATGCAATTCATAAACATGGCACATCCAAACACGATACTCATAAATCATTAACTGGAGTATTTTTATTTTAGTTTCCCTTCCCTTTGTGCTCTCTCTTAAACCACAATTTAATATATTGTCGTTTCCCCGAGTTCTCTCATTACGAATATATATTGCGATTCGTCGTTTTTACATGCATGGTATATTAAGAGAAGCACAGAGTAGTTTCTTCTAGAAATGAATTTTATTGATGTCATCTAATGTTTATCGAGGATTTTTGTGTTTCTAGAATACTTGAGTTAAGGAGAAGGATAAAATTATGAAGAAAATGGACCAAAAAGAAGAAAAAAAAGTAGAAGATGAAGAAGAAGAAACAGAAAAACAAATCAAAGAAGTAAAGAAAATGAGTAAAATACAGGTAAAATGACTGGCAAAATATTTACAGAAGAAGGGGAAGAAGAAAGAAAAATGGTTTAATAATGCTTATAAATATGTAGAACCAAGTAAGCTTGCACATAAATTAATATTGCTCTTTAGAATCATGGCGAATTAATTTTAGCATTGTTCTTTAGCTGAGCATGATAACGGAAACATTTTAATGACCACATTTACGTCATCTACTTTGCGCAAGTAATACATTTAATAATAGTTCATAACCACAATTATCTGCAGATGAATCAGACCCGGTAGTAATTTGTAAAAACCAAAGTAGTACTAGTACACCATATATTCATTGCATTTTGGGTTAGTCATTTATGTTTTGCAAAACAAACAGCATACCATTTAACAATTACTCATAACCCACGATTATCCTCAACTGAAATTAATCGGACGTGGCTGTGTACAAAAAAGAGAGTCCATTCAATCAGGCTATAAATGATATTATGCACACAAAAAGAGCTTTGCTGTAATTAAGAAAAATAATGAAGGTCGTGTTAAAGTTATTCCGATAATGATTTGATTTTGATTTCCCTTACTACATTTTTCTCGTTCAAATTAATGTAATTTTTTCCTTTTAAAGGAAATTGTGCGTTGGCATTGCCAAGTAAAATTTAAAAAAAAAATAACGGGCTTATATCAAATTTTAATCCACATTTCTATTGCGCAAATGTGCTTGCCAAAATATAAAACAAAACAAGATAAAACAATATATTTAATTTGACATGCCTTTTTCAAATATTGATTACCCGTGATCATATATTATGAAAAAGTTGTGTTTATGTTATTCAAAATAGTGTATTATTATAAGGCTTAGAAATGACACACATTTTTATATTAAAGATTTCAAATTATTTTGCACCTTTAAAAGAAATCAACCTACAAGTACTCGGCCTTCTCTTGAATTGAGAGTCTTTACCTCATGGATCCTCAACGAGATAGAAAGCGTGTCCTCACCAGTAAATGCCTTAGCTTTGGCAATTTTTACAAAATCTTCAAGATAACGGTGAACATTCCATGGAACCCAGAGCCTAGGATTCATACATAATGTAAACGTAAAAGATACACTACAATTTTAACCAGAAGCGAATACATGGCATATTTAGAAATATTGCGAGCTATTCCAGGAAAGTAGTCGAATCGTTAGACATTACACGCTATTCCAGGAATATGGCCCAGAGTTATACTGTAAAAATTCACCCACCTCAGATATCATTTTGTTTTGTTTAAAGGAGTTAAACAAAAGTGGGGAACTTTCTTTGATCTTTACACTAGTAGGTCAACGTGGTCAGTGAGGTGCAAATCAGGATGATGAAATGCCTTCAGGTACACTATATCATATTGGTTCCTGCATTTTTCTTCGAACAAGACGATCATCACGTGACCTATTAAATAATTGAAAAGGGAGGACTGAACGACTGAACTTCAAAAGTACGTGACCGGTCAAAACCAGGAACTTGTATACCCTAAAGCGGAATCGTAGTGCAGCAAATGTTCTAGGATATTTCACCCTAAATATTTAAACAAAAAGAAAAACGAGTTAAAACCGCTTAATCAGAGCATAGATTTTGGTTTGCTGGTAAGTAGAACATTTCTCAGAGGAACCCGAGGAGGAAAAAAACAGTATTTCCAGATCAATCGTAAGTTTACACCAAGCGCGAACATTGATCTTCAAACACCAACATTTTAAGTAAGAAAGCAGAAGAGGGATGATGGCGTATCACTCACAAGCTCATCCCTGCCAGTGGGGGTATCCAGAAATAGATATGCAGGATTAGAGAAATACATCGGGGATTCGATTGGAGAGGGTCTTCAAAGGACGAGATCAAAAGTAAGAAGTTAGGTAAGCGATGATGGGAGATCATACATTCGCTCATCACTATAGGTGGCGTATTCAGAGATGGATGAGCGGGATTTTGCGAAATATACATGGAAATCAAGGGTTTAGCCAAAAAGGGATGGGCACACCGATTCCACAATTAGCTAGATAGATGGGAGACTGGAGAATAGTTTATGCCACCAGTTTTCAATCTCTCATGTTTCGAGGAGATACAGGATGTAAATAGGCCTAGAATGCTCCATGAGGTGTGAGGTGTGCTATGGAACTTTATTATATAAACTTTGTTCGTCTGCTCACCATGACAACGCCACCAGTTTTCAATCTACCACGCTCTGGAGAGCAAGCATGGACTCTCATCATAAAACAAACAGTTTAATGAGGATCGGAAGGAAGCACAGTGTAGGGGGAGGGGGTATATTTTTTCATCTTAATCGTGACTTGAAGATGCTTCTTTTTTAATTCAAAGGGTAGAAGAAGATTGACAAGGAATCAGGGGGCGGGATGGCATCCACTAGCACATCCTTCCATCACCACCACCACCACCACCAGTTTTCCATTTACCGCGCGCTGAAAGCATATTTGACAGCTAGTGATGAAGGGGCTTAAGAGGAGCAAAGTAAACACTTGTCCGCCTCCTCCTCTCGTACTTAGAAACCGCGCCATGGCAGCCTAACCAATTAACGCGTTAACAATAAGCAGAAAGCGAGCACAACCATCACATCATCACGTCAGCTTACTTCGCACATTATTGATGTGGCCCGACGGAATTGCAGACAAGGGCGTTATGGGGATTTATATTAAATAATAGGTGGCATTCGAATAACTAGGTTAAAAATGATGACACGTCTGTCATGTCGTTGAAAACAATACAAAACATGAAAATAAAGACATTCCTTCGTAATCACGAAGGTTTACAGTATCAACTGAAAGCATTTAAACCTGGTGTGGTTAAATAATAATAACAATGATTTGTAGGTTACAACGCTGGTTTCAAGCATGGTAACATTGCTACCCATCTCACAAAGTGAATATTTCTCGTTCATTTCTTACATAAGGACTTTGGAAATTAATATTGCCCAAAACAATAATTCATATTACATTTCCATATGCAAATTTCCATGTGGAATCTTTCCGAAATAACTCTTTGACCAGTTCACTTTTTTTTTCTTCAATAAATCATGTGAATAAGAATAATTACTAGAATTATGATAATACATTTAAAAAAAAAGGTGTTTAAGGTTATGGTATGGCAATCTGTATTGTAAATTCATACAAAACGGAAATTCATGAACATTGCTTTCACATGTCTTTTCCTGCACAAAGCTGTGAAACATTTCGATATTGTCAAAGGTTTTCGAATATTTTTGTCGCCATTATTTTTCTTGTGTGAGAAATGATCAGGAGCAGATTTCGGAAAAGCTTCCAATAAAAAAAAAATAACAAGAAGAACTATTTAATGATACATTAACATTTTTCGTTGCATGTCTCAATTTTCCAACCAAAACATGGTTTTCCGTGCACGTAATACAGAAAATATACATTTCTGCAATACAAAACGACTGATGTGACTAAACATAAATGTAATATTGTTATCACTTCTATCTAGAAAGCTATAATATGACACAAATCACACAAATTCTTTAAAGTGAAATATACAATAATGAATGACAAGATAATAAATTTATGTATAGAAGCTATTATGTACAAAAATATTTTGCTTTGCTTCGTTGTCGTACCTTAGAAGCATCGCCATTATTTTTTGTTCGTACTCAGTGAATTTACATGTAGTGTTTAATCTTTTCAATCAAGAATTATTGTGACATGATAGAATTAACAGGCAGATTTATGTCACAAGCGAGAAATGATATCGTATGATTACTTCAAGAATTCTGACACTCTCAACGTAAACGGAGCGTTCTTGCAGACAAGTGCACTATCTACAAAAAAGTCACTCGTTTAGGGAGTAATAAAACAACTCGAGCGTTTTTGTTTCCTTAATCTAATGAAACTTGTTTAACAGATCAGCTCCCGTCTGTTCATGTTGATTGAACCAGTAACTTGGTTATCTCCCTTCAAGAAATAAGTAAACCAAATATTGATTAACTTAGGTTTGGTAGGTTTGGTCGATTGATCTCCTGGGCGGAGACCAGAACGACGTTGCACACGTGAACGACCCTATCTGGTTTCTCGAGTCAACGTACTCTATCTTTCTCTCGTCTACTCAAGAGCGTGACGAATCGTAAGCATTGACAGCTCAGGATCTAAAACCGTTGAGGAAAAAAAAAGGCGGATGATCGTCCTCACCATGTCATTAGATTGTTTGTCATCAGTGCACAGATGCCGTAGAATTTAATCGTACCTCGTTTCTCTTTTTCAGTTTCTAGGTTCAAGCACTTAATCAATTGAATCTGTTACGAATCTCTCACTCAACAAAATGAAACCTGTGCGTTCACGTTCCTTTACACCACAACAATCAGCTGATTCCATGAATTGTCCTTCCTTCCTTCCCCACGGTGTTGTTATTGTTGCATTCTTGTGCCGTGAAGGCGAGGTCGATATAAATGTTTTTGTCAACGTCCCTGTCGTTATTGCAACCGATGATCCAGTCGGACATGATACAATATAATCATCATAACAAAGTTTATTTTGGAAAAAAAAAGTTTGATTAGCAAGTACTTACGACCTTAAAAGCTGTGATGCGATGGGGTTGCCACAAAATCCGCTGTATTTTACGGAGACTGCTGGACTTTTTCGTTACCATTGCTGAGACGAGTTTCTCGATATATACGGGGACCGGTCGGAACGTTGGACGCTTCCAGACTCGTATTTTGCGTAGATCCGGCCTTCTCATATCCCTTTTTTGACTTACAGACATTAAAGAAAAGGAAAACATACGGGTTCGTGGCGCTGTTGCATGAGGCAAAGATGGCGAAGATTCCGTAGATTACCATATTAAAGTTCTCAATATTGACGAAGACGCGTATGAGCTGCATACTGAAAAAGGGTACGTTGCACAGGACGTATGCGGTGATGATGACCATGGTCATCTTAAGCGTCCTCCACCTCGACGTCCGCTGCCACTTCGACTTGTTTTTGAACAGGGAAGAACCGCCTCCGAGCCAAAGGCGGAGGAGAATACGAAGGTAGGTGTAACAAATGATGAAAAAGGGAATGAGAAACGCAACTAAGGAAACGTAGGTCACGTAGAGTTTTATGTGCCATTTTGGCAGCTTTTGAAAACCGGTCATGCAGAATGGCGTTCCGCTCTTAATACGATCTTTCCTGAACACGGCCAGCTGGGGTAAAGAACAGATGAGAGCTGCCAGCCAGGATATGCCGATGACCCAAAGCTCGGGTAGGGGTTTCTTCAGAGCTCTGATGACCGAATGGTAACGGTCAATGGCGATACCTACAACCATGTTGCTACTGGCCATCAGTGCTAGGCTCTCATAGAGCCGAAAAAGTCTACACGCCGCATCGCTCGAATTCCACACCCTGCCTTCCAACTCCTGAATAAGCTCGATGAGGATGACGAAGAGAACTAGAACATCGGTGGTCGTCAACGATGTCATGTAAACTTGAATTCGGTTACGTTCTTTGCGATGTTGGTAGAGCCATACGTAGACGAGCAGGTTTCCTACCAGTCCGATGGCGAACACGATGGAAAGAGCTGCGATACGCGACTTGCTGTCATAGGCAGGGCCAGGCTTATCATGACCGTCAGTTGTGTTAATTAGCTCTGTCGGAGAGTCTATGTCATTCATGGTGGTTGTATAATGGGTCTCCATCTGCCTTAGATATCAGCTACAAACGCAGCTTGTAACAACGTGTCAATACATGCTATGGTGATGTCGACAATACATGTCTAAATATATAAACTCAGTTTTCTCCAAAGCAAACAAATGTATGTCTGGATTTGTCAGTTGACTTCATAAAATCGAAGATCGTTCCTTAAATTTTCCTGCTGGAAAATGCTGCAAAATAGTTCATTACAGGCACAAAATTCCTTGTTTTTCACAGATTACAATATTACAGTTAGTAAAATGAATAGTAACGTGTCATTTTTTCCTCGTCCGCGATTCCTTGATTTCCAAATATAAGCCACAGAGCGTTTTGCGAAAAACGCGTAACTTAAGAGCCATGAGAAACTTTAAAGAGAGATGCTACTTTCGGCACAACTAGAGAGTAGCAAACCAGATGCGCTCGTCACGAATCTCTCGATCAAATTAATTCCACCAAGATGACTTGACCACTTTATATATGCGAGTTCATTCCACCACCAAATCGTGCCACAGCGCGCCCAGCCACACATACGAGAAGCACTATGACTTGTCTACGGCGGACACCAATAAGCCAGGCAGGCTGCTCGAGAGAGAGACGCAGAAAGCTATCAGGGGTGACTGCATGCAAGAAAGAAATCAACGTGACGTCACACATGATCTTGGTCCTCATTGGTCGATTGTCCTGTCTCGGTGACTCCCTTTCGACCAGTTATCACATCGGAGAGTCTGGCGCTTCGCTACAAATCACTGTCCATTTCAATAGCACCTCGCTAACAGCAAAACATGAACGGTGTTCTGTGTATTAGAGGCTCATGCATGTCTTTCTGATGTGTTTATTTGTCAGCTCGTTCACATCTTGGTGAAGGGAAAGACAAAATCTTAGAAAGAAAAAGGGTATTGTGATGGCGAATTGCAAACTCACGCTATAAATAAAACACAGTCTCAGTCTGTTTTCCAAGCAGAATTTGCACTTTCACCGCAGTCAAGTCGGGGGAGTTAGGAGAGCAATCGACCAGCTGGACAGAGCGATATCACGCAACCTTTTACCAAGAAACGATGTGCCATTAACGTATTCGTCAACATTCAAAGAACACATTTTTTTCCCTGCGAATCACCAATTTGTCTAAGTATCTTATTTTCGTCCGCTCCTTGTTGAGCCAAAAATATCTACAACCTAGTTAAATATAATTAACTGTAGGGAGAAGTGGATTCTGTTTTCCATCAAGCTGTAGTTTTAATAATAGACTGGCTATCTATAATAATGGATACAATCAATCACGCTTTTCATAGTATGCCAATGATGGGGTTAAACCTTTTGATGTAGTCATTTTTAGATCAGTCAACAACTACACAAATAACGTGATTTCCCATACAAAGTGATTTTTTTTTCTTGTAAAGATGTTATATAGATCTCTTTAACAAAAGATGGTGGGAATATTATAAATAAAGCGACACTCAAAATGGAAATGGTGAAACGAAAGTTATCTACACATATAACGTTTACGTTGTTTTGAGAACTCTACATGCACCCGTGGGTGAAATAATGATATACACAATCACTTGACAATCGAATTTGTAAAGAAAATTATCCTCATTTGCTCCCGTTTCACAAAACATTAATGATATGTGTTTAGTTACCATAACCATAACATAAAGCCTTAAAGAAATCAATGAATAATTCCCCTACTTTTGAAATAGGACACACAGACATTAATCAAATGATCAACATTATTGATACAGAAAATACAAGGATTGCAAAATATATATTTTCTTGACCTAGATGTCCCTTCTCTGAAACACACAACTAGTTGCATTCATGAAGGTGATTTATATGTCTCTTCTCTTACATGCATTATTACGACATAGATTGATGTAAGCAATATTACAAAGAGGAAGTCCAAATGAAAAGCATGTACAAGAATGCTAATTCTTGCAGCAATCGAAACTTGTTTGCAGCAGTATCAGTACCTAAATATAAGTAATTCATTAGTAGTTAAATAGGGCTGCAACTCATTCTAGTTTAATAATATATACATATATATGCTATGATTATATGATTAAAATTAGGCCCATATGTTGAATGTCGCAGAAAGAATATTGTTTGTGTATTTCTATCAGTTTTGATTGATTTTATTGGTGCATACGTATACCAAAAGTGACGCTGACCGTTTCAACATTTTAAGACATGTAGGCTCCTTAAAATTATTTTTTCCACTCATAATCACCATGTAAAAATTCATGTTGAGAGCCACAGGATTTTTTTAGAAATGAGAATTAATTTAACTCAAGTTCTCAGTGTGAATGTTCATATCAAATTACCACGCTTTAAAGTGTACGCGAAATAAGCATTGCAATGGTGCATCTAACAGGTGGGCTTTCGTGGCGCCTTTAACGGATGAACTTTGCCTAAACGCTTTGTACGTGGTTATTGGTGGCGCCTAAACAAGTGATCCTAGTTGCGTAATGACCCAGTTGTTCTTTGATTGAGTTTTAAAGTGTATGTCTGTCATAGTGTTCTAAGCAGGTGATATTAATGGTGCCAAAACAAGAGGACTTGGTTACACCTTATATAGATATTAGGGACTTTTAGATTTGTGTGGACTGATACGTGTGACGTCCATTCGAGGCAGTGCATTAAGAGGACGTCGACCGTAGCAATCCACATTGTCTTCGTGCGAATCTAAAAGTCCCTAATTACTGTTGGTACAGGCGATGTTTGGTAGTGCGTCAAGCATGATAACTTTTTGTGTGGCGCCTTAGGTAAGAGGGCTCTTATGGCGTCTTACGCAGGTGGACTTATTCGGGCTGGTTTCCTCGTGGTTACGTAAAGGTTGATATCTGGTAAAGGTTCGGATTAAAGGTGATCTCGATAAATGATAAATTAAACATTTTGATATTAGGTGGCACCGTAGACACTTTGACTGTGGTCTTAAACAGTAACTTGGACTCCAGTGGCGGATTTAACATTTGGATTGCTATAACACCTTTATAGATAAACAAACGGTAGTTTGAGGGACCTTCAGCAAATGGACGCAGGTGGTCATTAATTTTTCCATTCTTTGCTATTATATTGTTTTCAGCTATCTCCAATCTAGATGGCATTGTTTATTTTCTGCTCGCATTCAAATTCATTAGATCTTCATCATCATTATCAACACGGAGCACCCACTTTTCATCCAGGAAGCATTATTAAAGGAGCAAAAGGAAATTAAAGTTCAAAATATGATAATTTGATTAGGTTTGTATGACTGCTGCCTGACATGTTCTTGTCTACATACGTGTATTATGTTGCCCATATTTTTTTATGTAACATTAAAAGTAACAATAATGAAATTATGATCTTTTGCCTCATGTCAAGACACTTCAAGAAATTTGATTAAAAGCATATATGACTGCAAACGAAATTACATTAACTATTTATTATAACTGGAGGTGCTAGAAGAGGGTGAAAATGAATTCTGATTAGTATGCCAACCCGTTAACGGTCATATTGATTTCACCGGCCAAATCAATTTTCCTTCAAAAGGGCTCCCTTTACCATATTTATCTCAAAATGTGGGTTCACTAATGGCGAGCATCTTTCTAATAACTAGGTCAGACATGTGCCATCTCACAAGGTGCTATAATTGGACACCTACTGCGACGTCACTTTTAATTGCAAATTTTCTCAACTCTTGTATCTCTTCTTTCTTTCATTTTTGTAGGGGGAGGGGGGAGGGGACCAACATACATAAAACTTTAAATTGGGCCATGGTGGTTTTATCTTTTTTTTATATCGGCTCGCGAGGTATCTGTGTTAATGTCAGATTTCTATGGTCTGGTTTCATCGCAGAATCTTTATTTCACTTTCTTTTTATCTCTTTGGGCGATTCACCAAATCCGTGTTCCGTTATTTAAGCTCTTGCATATAGATGCATCAGAGTAGGTCGGGTAATTTATTTTGTTTTTATATTTCTTTTCATTATGTACACCTCCTTAGGCTTTACTATGTAAATGAAATGGTTTAAATCTGTGCGGATTTATCTGCAAATCTCGCTCAGACTTTAACAATCCTTTGGACGATAAGATCGCCAAGAGGATATAATATGCGGTAGAGCATCCTTATATAACCGACATGTGGCCCAGTTTCTTAAGCTGTGAATTCGTTATATACTTGCTGGAACAAGAAGTGATGTTGGCATCTTAGGACGATAACATGTGAAAAACCCTAAATACTGGGCAAACAAACTAATAAAAAAAAATTGTCAAGGATTCTCTTTCAACACGGAATCATAAAGTGATGGGAAAAAAAATAATCACAGAGCTTGGTACTGACCTCCCCAAATATTTATAATTTTGTTTTAATTGAAGGTACTTATTTCGCTTATTAAGATAATGTTAAGCTATGATGATCATTATGTTGAGGATGGAAAGTAAATTATCATGGAATTAAACAAATCTCACACTTACTTAAAAACCACACGTTTATTATTTCAGCTAAGCAATCTATATTCTATATATATATTCTGATTATCGTTGAATAGTGAGCAAAGAAAGAAATAGCATCCAAATAATAATAGTAGTTAAGACTATTGAACACTTGATACGTGTGTGCAATATACATGTCTGCTTTTTAATGAACGTGATGACGAGCTAGTTTTCCCTTAATATGTGGATGATAATATTAATTGTTTCTTCTTAAAACCCTTTATTTGCCAGCATTGCCAGCAATTCGAAATCATAACAAATACTTTCTCTCTGAATGCATCTAGTAAAGATCGGTTTGTATATTATCCTTCCATATTGTATTAAAGACATGGATCATAAAATTGTGAACAATGCTAATTGTGACGTCCTCTATTCGTCTGTTTATTCCGTCAGCTGACAAAGCCTGTCAAGAGTTTGTCTGTACTTCAACATCGTTGTTAATCCCCATGTGTGCTCCCGCTAGGCAAAGAAGTCTTGTGAAATACGATATTACCAGATCAGTGATCTGTATTTTGTTGTAATGCCGTCTCTAGTTTCTCCTTACGCAAGGAAGAATACATGTAAATCCAGCTCCTTTGACATGACAACTGTAAAACTGGATTAGAGATTAAATGGAGCAAAGATGCAATAGTCTGATTAAATCAGGTCGGCCGTAGGGCAAATTGCGACCCAGTGAAGAATATCAGTTAGAGACGGAAGACACCCCTACAAACATGCCAATCTTTTTTCGCTCCTTCCACCTATCCCTCCCCCCCCCCACCCTCCTCCCCTGTTCAAAAGCAGATCGAGATTTTAGGAAAGAGGGCATAATGATAACAATACTATATTGTTACGAATATGCAAATTAGATGATTTATGAATATGCTAATTTTGCAGGGGTTGCTCGAGTTGAGAATAATAAACGAAGAATCGGATCAAAAGGTAACCAAATCGTCTCGATTTCCTTTATGAATTAATATAATAATAAGTTATGGTTAGGGCCAATGCGAGCTGATTGCCTCAACCTAACAGATTGGGGGCTTGTCTCAAGAGCTAGATATAGTAACATTTGCTGTTTTGTTGCTTTTCCGATCCGAAATGCGTATCGTTTGGAGTTCGCCTCTTGTCCCATTTATGGGTTTTGGTGTGGTTTTCGCACACATTTAATGACTGTGGAATGCTGTAGTCACGGTAGTGTAGCGTCCATAATAGGGTTAAGCCTACACAGTTTGATTTTGTTTTGTACTGCTCGAGTCTTGTCTGGGGTATATGCCCCTTAGATGTAGTCTCATTGGTATGAAATTCACTGCACATCTGCTGCGGTTGTCTGGTATTCTGGTCCTGGTTTTGCTTGTTCTTGCATGCCATGGCAGTCGTTGAAGGAGTTAGTCGGATTGACTTTTAACTTTGCCTCGGCTTCGTTTCTACTTCTAGGGTAATGGCCTAGATTAGTTGTTTGCATGCAATCTAGTTTGCTACACATCTGATGTAGTGTGGGACTGTGGGTACTGGACTTTTTGGAAATTATTCCATGTTTCACGTGTGTTTGTGTGATATTTTAGATTTATACGTGTAAGTGTAAGAGTTGATGAAATCTAACAAAAATTGACTTGAGTTGTGGAGGTGGAGTTTCAATATAACCCTCTGCTGCATGGCTATATGTATATTAATTTCACAGAATTGGTGATAGTTTGATGCTTAATCAATTTTGTTTTGCTTAGTCGGTTGGTCAATTTTTGTTGTTTCATCTGTTGTTGGATTATACTCTGTGTTGATTTATATTCAACATTTTTTTTTGATTTTTTTTTCCAGTCGTCAGGATAATTGACCTACTTTGTTAGACTTGTGTAATGTGCACAGACTAGATCTATCCAATGGCTGACTTTGATATTGAAAAGTTTTTGAGTCAGGATTTGACCATTGGCCGGTTACGTCAGCTACGAAAGGTTGATTTAACAGCTGTAGGAACAAAGCTATCGGTAAATCTAATTGGTCACAAAAGCAAGGCAGAAATAGTTGATGCAATTACAGCCCATGCAGGACTGAGCGCTGCGACGGCTGCGGCCCGAGCGGACACGCCTACAGCTAATGATAATGGTGGTACTAATAACCAAGATAAAGCTACCAGTGACGAGGTTGACCTTGATTTAGCTAAGATTGAGCTAGAGGAGAGAAGAGATAGAATAAAGGCTGCTGAGCATGAGAGAGCAATGGAACGAGATGCTGCTGAGCATGAGAGAGAAATGGAACGAAAGAGGTTGGAATTTGAAATGATACGCCATAATGACGTAACTTCTCAGGGCAGTCAGTCTGGTGAGAGAGACAAGAGGTAAATGGAAGCTGGGTTCTCTGCTAGGGTTAAGCTTGTTCCGAGATATGATGAAAATGAGTTAGATTCATTCTTTCTTATGTTTGAGAGGGTTGCCAAGAAAATGGAGTGGCCGGAAAATGAATGGGCATTGCTCATCCAACAAGTGATTTCTGGTAAAGCTCAGTCGGTTGTTTCTGCACTGAGTTATGAGCAGGCATTTGATTATTGGACAATGAAGGATGCTATTCTTCATTCATTTGAGTTGATTCCAGAAGCCTACCGTCAGAGGTTTCGCATCTCAGGAGAGAAACTGGAGAGACTTGTGTAGAGTTTGCTTGGAAAAAAGAAGTTTCCTTCGACCAGTGGATCAGATCTTTGAAAATAGATGCCACATATGATTCTCTTAGAGAGATTATGCTCATTGATGAGCTTAAAAGATGTATGTCTCAAGAGGTTAGGACATATGTCAATGATAATGTAGTTAGTGATGTGAGAAAGGCTGCCATGTTGGCAGATGGGTACGAATTGACACATAAAGGGAGTAGTTCACCACTTACTAGGCGTAGGAATCAATCTAGGTCACCTACGACTCAGAGAAAGTCAGGTAACACCGGCACTAATCAGCGTAGTGGTTTTGGAACTGAAGGCAGACTTCTCTGTGCCTACTGTAAGAAAGAGGGCCACCTTAAGACGCAATGTCCAAGGCTAAAAGTAAAAGAAAACAATCTTGAACAAGAAATTACACAGCCTAGTGGCTTTGTGCGCATAGCAGCAGTCGACATGCAAAAACGTGTAATGAATGATCACAATGAAACAAAAAGAAGTGATCAAGTAAGAGATGTTGGACATGATGAGGAGATTGATGAAGGATTTCTAGATTTTGTTTCTTATGGCACGGTTAGGTTCAGTGTTGATGATAAGGAGTTGCCTATCACGATTTTAAGGGATAGTGGTTCTATGAAGTCTCTGCTTATTGCTGATGCGTCGTCCTTGGACACAGAGAATTTCACAGGCAAGAAAGTTTTGATTCAAGATGTGAATGATGGCTTCAAACCGGTTCCATTATATAACATCGAGCTTAGCAGTGGATTAGTATCTGGACCAGTGACTGTTGGCATTGTTACTAAGTTGCCTATGAGAGGAATCTCAATGTTGCTCGGCAATGATTTATCCGGAGGTAAGGTGTTCCCATCACCCGTTGTGTGTGACATTCCTGAGGTGAATTTTGAGGCAGAGAAATTGGAAAGTGAAGTTCCTGGTTTTTCCCCTTCGTGTGAAGTTATTGGAGCCCAGGCTATGAAAAAGAAAGAAGATGACAATGATGGTGACGTCAATTTAGGTGACACTTTTTCCAGAACGTTGGAGGAGGGCCAAGATGACCAGAGTCATGCTACGACTATCTTCAGTCAGCCTACCTTGATTGAGGCTCAGAAAGCAGCAGAGGACTTGAAGAAGTTGTGTGATGTTGCTCTACCAGCAGGAGAAGCTGAAAAAGTGTCGCAGTGTTATTCCACAAAATGTGGTGTGCTGATGTCAAAACCAGTGCTGGACGCTCCAAACTTCCAGAAGCCTTTTCGGCTTGCCGCTGACGCCAGTGATGTAGGAGTTGATGCTGTTCTCCTACAGATGGATGACATGGGTCTCCTGGAACCCATTAGCTACTTTTCCAAGAACCCCACCAGCGAAGATGTTCTACTATAGAGGAGTGCCTTGGTCTCGTCTTGCCAGTTCAGCGCTTCGACGGGTACCTGAGCAACTCTTCAGAGGTGACTGTATTCACAGATCATAATCCATTGACTCTTCTTGAGCGCTTCAGAAATGAAAACCAGAGACTGTGTCAGCGGAGCATGATCTCCAGCCTTATGGACTGAAAGTGACTCATATCAAAGGAAAGGACAATATAATCGCAGATACACTTTCCAGAGCTTAAGCAAGCCTACTGAACATTTGACAAATTGTGAAGAAACTAGAACTTTAATATTTTGTCTTTATTCGTCATAAGGAATCTACACATGATTTATTGCTTTGTATCTGTACATGTACTTAAATGCTGTGAACTGATGGATCAGACAGTTCATTAGTTTTGAACAGTGATGTGAATGATCATGTATGAACATTTCACCTATTTACAGGGAGACGCCGGTATGGACAGTGGACTATATTCTGTGGAGAATGTGCACCATAATGTCATTGTTTCCTTATCTGTGCCTACATGTATAATGATTTCATGTCTTTTCTTGATTCTGTTTGTTCGTTATTAGAATAGTTTTCTTTTGATAAAAAGGGAATAGTTATTGTTAATAATAATACCCAGCATTGTTAGCTATGCAATGCAAAGGCTTAATGCATTTATCATTTCATAACAACATCAAAAAATTACAGGTGTAAAACAAATTGAAAGCAAAACAAAGGTGTAGCATCACAACTTGCGTAATGTTGTTACACAGATTTCAAAGATTATTGACTGCCAGTATTGCATATGTATGTGCTTGTTATTTAACTTGATAAGTCTTGCTTATATTTGTTTGTATTTAAACAAGTTTCAATTTATAGCTTGCAGCAGTAACTCAACAGATTATGTTTTTCATGCAATATGTACACGAAATATGTACATGTGTGTACCCTTATTCTTGCATTTCATGTCAGAAATATTTTAAATCGAGCTGTGCACAGTTATGTGGATCATTATAACATATTGCTTCTGTTGACGCACATATTTAATGAGACACTGCATTCCGACATAGTAATGAGGTGTCGTCATAGCAACGCGTCATGTGACTACGTTGTACGCGTTCATTATATGAATATGCAATCATTTGTTATGCGAATTGTGTTTTGCGCATGTTGAATATCGGCGCCTTTGCTGAATATTCAGTGTTTCATTTATCGCGCATGCTCATTACGCTCATATATTCATATATTCATTATGTGTGATGTGTACAGATGTGTTCCGACCATTACAGTTTGTGGTTCTTTACAAAACACAGGCATTGTGTTTGATTATTGTCCTGGTACTTACTTACAGGTTTCAGGAAGAGATCATATAATGTTGATCTATCAAAGTTGTTTTCCTTTTTCTGCAGTTTGTGTTTTGTTATTGAATGTTGGAATGAAAGGACTAATCAGTCTGTCTTCGATATTAGAAAGATGATCTTCATGCTAGCTTTTAAATACTTTTTGTGTGGTTAATTTATCACCTTTAGATCTTACGATTATTGTTCAGAAGAAAGTTCTAACTACTGATAGAAACTTTCTTTTATGGGGGGAGATATGTTACGAATATGCAAATTAGATGATTTATGAATATGCTAATTTTGCAGGGGTTGCTCGAGTTGAGAATAATAAACGAAGAATCGGATCAAAAGGTAACCAAATCGTCTCGATTTCCTTTATGAATTAATATAATAATAAGTTATGGTTAGGGCCAATGCGAGCTGATTGCCTCAACCTAACAATATACAATAAAACACGAATAAAGTGTAACAAATTGTCAGCACCTCAAAAGTAGGAGTAGAACATTATAGGTACTTTTGTACTGAAAGGATGTTACATGTAATTTGGTTTTAACAGAGGGAGAGGGGGGGGGGGGCAGGCGGCTGTGCCCCTCTATCTGTATACAAATCTTAAGCACGCTATTCCAAACGCTCTCTGAATACAGTCTTGCATCTACTCGAACATCGTTCTTCTTTAAGAGAAAAGATGATACATCACTTTTACGATAAGGTTTTTATCACACGTTAATAATTAAAATGCGAACACTCGCAGGTGGTGTATTTTCGTTACATTAAATACCCAACGTTCAATCATCGTGGTACATTAGATATAATGTCCACAAAATCACAGGGGAATATTCTGTGACTGTGTCGTGTCATTTAGTTCATTTACTATCATTTTATATATAGACGCCACCTGGGAAAAGTGATTGATGGTAGATTGTCAAAGTGAAAAAATAAGCTTAAAAGAGGAACAACCGATTTATCATCACTACACCCTATGATTGTATTGAATGACAAGAGGAGGATATTAATGAAAGGACTGTCATTCATTACTGGCGAAACATTTCATTTCCAATGCGACGGATCGTAGTAAAGAAAATTAATTCAATTGAGCTTATAGCTTATACAGTTGCAGCTTATAGAAAAAGGCGCAGTGGCTCAGGGGTACAACAGTGGTATCGTAATCCGGGGTTCTAAGTTTTCTAAGTAGTCAGGTAAATTAAAACAAAAAACATTATTTTTAAATTTCCTGAGCCATCTCAGGTTGAAGAAAGGAAAGAGAATGAGAAATGTTGTGAAACAGACGAGATAGGAGGGAGGCTCTGATAGATAAGTGTCATCAGCCAAGTTAGAGGGCGCTATATTGATAAATGATTCATGTATACTTGAAAATATTCTCATCCCCTTTATTATATGAAATATCAAGTTAATGTCGCGTTATCATTGGCAAGATGTGCCCTTTGTTTCTTAAAATTAACTTCCCCATTGCCACGGCTCATTTTCAAAAAGTGATGTGTGTGTGTATTGGGTTTTTATAGACGTGTATCAATCAGATATGATTATTTACGTCTGGGGACCGACCTTTAAACGTCACCATCCGAAAGACGTGACTCAATTTCGAACCTGCGTTCTCGGCTAAATCAGTTTGTAACTTCCACATTTACCTGGATTACAGGCGCACGCCACAACGCCTAGTTGTGTAAAGTGATGTAAAGTGATGTTAAGTCCTATGTCGGCTTTTATACTCGAAGAAAATTCAGTTTTTGCCATAGCGGGAAAACAATATTGGACATGAATGATTAAGGGCTAATGCCATTTACACCTTGGATAATCCAGTGTGGAGTGATTCATTATTTAAGATCACAGTAACCGAGCAATTTGATGAAACATTAACAGGTGTTGCAATCCGATCTATTTTGTGCAGTGTATGTTAAGAATGTCTGTCGCATGATGAGTCAGTGGCCAATGTGCATATTTTCTCCCGGGAAAATAGTACACTTGATGTGTAGGCCATATTTTACATACCATCACCATGGTGACGAAGACGATAATGACAATGATCATGGTGATAATGATAATAATATTCCTTTCTTGTGACGTCTTAATGCGCTTTGATACGTATATTTATTACCTCGGTTTTAGCTCGGGCAGTAGGGACTTTTAGAATGAGTGGACGAGAACACGACGAACGCCGACTGATCATGCGTGTCAACGTACTTAACTGCCCATGTTGACTATGCACTGGACGATATACATGCATGCAGGAAGTAACATTATGAACATCACGGACAAAGAAAGAGGACAAAATATACAGTTCCTCATTCTACCCACAACAAAAGAACATCCCTTCACTGCTATTATGTAAAAATGTGTAGAACAGGTGAATATGCATGTGACACCTGGGGCCTGTTGTATAAAACTTACCATTGATGGTAACTTTGCCATCTATGGTAACTACCATGGTAACAGGGCTCAACAGCCAATCAAAATCAAGGTTTCCATGGTAGTTACCATTGATGGCAAAGTTACCATCAATGGTAAGTTTTATGCAACGGGGCCCAGTTCTACACAATTTTACATAATAGCAGGGAAGGGATGTTCCTTTGTCTACCTGAGGAACTGTATATTTTATGCGCACGCGGTATACTAGTACCTTGAGCATGTAAAGGCGCTATGTAAATATCAATATGTCTGTACTAGATTTAGGAAAATCAAGGATGACGCATTCTCGTTTGCCGACTGAGACGTCGTAACGCATGCGCAGTGCCTTAAAATGACGTCACACGTTGCAGTCAAAGCTGTCAACGTGCAAATCTAAAAGTCCCTAATAGTAGCGGTCAGAGCATTCACCGATTAAGTCCTACCAGGACCCTGTTTCATAAAACTTGATATTAATTACAAATGACAAGCTACTCACTATGAATATGACTGACAAAGAAAGCGGACAAAATATACAGTTCCTTAGGTAGACAAAGGAACATCCCTTCACTGCTATTATCTAAAATGTGTAGAACAGGTGTCACATGCATATTCACTTTTTACATAAATAGCAGTGAAGGGATGTTCCTTTGTCTACATGAGGAACTGTATATTTTGTCCGCTTTCTTTGTCAGTCATGTTCATATTGACTGTTATAAGCTACTGAAATCAAGGCATCTGATTGGCTAAGGGGCAAATTTGTCTTAGAAATTCAGTATTTGTTGTAGATAAAAAGTTTTATGCAACGGGCCTCTGGTACCCGATTTCTATCAGGATTTGGGGCTAAATGGGCAGAGTGCGCTTGTTTGAATCCTTGTAAGTTCAGGGGTATCATCTGTCACGGAATTACATTTTTAAAGGAATAGGACGAGATTTGGGTCACAAATTAATGCGACGAAATTGATGTGTACCGTGTCAATGGCTGCCATTTTAGTATGTATCAAGATTTCTTTTTGTTTGGAAGGGGGGGGGGGGGTGTGAAAAGGATATAATATAATGTATCCGTGCAACACGCTACCAAGTGTACGTGATAAATTCTTAATCGAGTGATAAATACTATGATATAATTATTGTGACGTTAGGGGTTGAAAATTGCCATGTTTATGGCCGAGGTTATGAAAAGCATCCGTCTTTCACACTTAATTTTACTTTCCATGGCATTCCCTTTAAAGCCCCACTGCACTACTAATAGCTGCATGTGCCCTTTAAATAGCAAACAATGATTAGCCGGTGACTGTTGGTCCCCCGTGGTACCCTTTTTCTTATGTTGATTGGGAGCTGATTTGATGAGATAACCACCTATCAGTGACCGTGCAGGAAGGTCTTATCCCTCCTGGCAAAACTAGTGCAGATAGGCTTTAATATTAAATTGCCAATGACAATAACACACCTCGGCGATAGAGAAATTATTATGTACAGTCTAGTGAAACGCAGCCAACTGGGACATTCCCATCGCAACCATTTTAAATATTTATCTCTGAAAGTATGCAAGATTTATTAGGGATTTGAAAAAAACAGAAGACCAAGGTGTTAAACAGGAACTGACGTGTGTGAAAAGAAAGGGCCTGGTGCTAAAAAGGCATGTTTGAAGAATCATTGGGAGTCTTCTGCCGACCAGACAATTATTCAACAACTTATCTCTGTCTAGTCTGCAGTATTCCTCACGGCTCCGTTGCGTGTTAAGATTCACATCTTCTTTCTTATCCAAATTCTGATACATAATCACAAAGGAATAGGAGGTGGTAAGCCATTTTGCGAAGCTTTGAATTTCCTGATGCACGATTGCTGTGCCGTGTGATATTATTCTGTGAAGATTGATATTCTGAATTCGACCTTTCCAGATTAAATGTTTCATTAAAAAAATATACAGTTCATTGTTTAAAGCCATTAAGAGAAAGGAATTGAAGAGTACATAATTGGGCAAATATGATGTGACGCCAGAATAGGTTGTAGAGAGAGAGAGAGAGAGAGAGAGAAAGAAAGAGAGGTGAAATACCCTATTACCTTTTGAATGCATTTGTTCTGCATTATTGCTCCTGCGGTAATATAGTATAAAAATGCCACAGGAATTGAAGAATAATGAAACGTGGACGTGGCCTGAACATATAATCTGCAGCGTTTTATTAACATATAAAATACCGGATATTTACTCTGAAATGAAAGCGATGCTTACATCTTTATAGTTTTTAAATTTCCTAACTTGTCGTTCGTGTTCAGAATCTTCATGACGAACTATAAGTAATAGTCATTTTTCTGAGATAGCCTGTTAGAAGTCATCCCGGCCCCAAATGCCAACCATGAATATACTCAATTAGGGAAATACGAGAATTTGATCAGATTCGTCTTCCTTCATTCAGCGCGGTACCATATTTATTTATTATGTCACTTATATTCACTATCTTGAAGTATTCCAATTTATATTTCGGTATGTCTTATTTTTAGGCGGATTTCGAAAGTCGCATTCAGTGATTTCAATCTGATGTGGAAAACATGAACCTATAAAGAGCCGTTTTCATGTTAATAGATGTATGTCATTTCCGTTACGGCCATAAGGGGTTTACCCCCCGCCTGCCCTTATTTCATAATCCCACGTCGATTCTTTTCCCAGTGTTTCGTTAGGGGGATTCACTATGTAGATGTATGTATCAAGACATAAATTGATTGAATAGCTTTCTTCATATACTGAGTATGTTCGAAGTATATCAAAGACTTATTCGTGGCATACAATTCATTAAAATGGTATTTGATTCAAAGAATGAAAGCAGTAACAAATGGGAAAGCAAACCGGAAAGGAAAAAAGAGTTTATCTGGAACAAATAATCGGGAAAAATAGACGCCAAGCGTGCTCTTGATAACCCCGCTATATAATAATTCTGAATGAATCAACTTCTTCTTTGAAATAGCAAATTGCTCGTGCTGAGTTTTAAAAAAAAAGGAAGAAAGAAGAAAGAGAGACAAAATGCCTGTATGGACATTCTTTATTTATTCAGCAAAATGCATGGATAGATGACTTAATTAAATTGTTGATTCTGACCAACAACCAATTGATTTTGTAAAACAACAGCGTTAGAAAGTACAAAAGGTCAAGCATAGATATTATTCCACGACTTCTACTCTTATGCTCATTTCTAAAACATGTCAGGAAGTAGCAACGAAAATCGACAAATGAACAACGTGCGATTCCGGTCATTTCCTGTGTATACAATATTCTCTTTGCAGATAGACAGACAAGAGAATTGCTGAATAAAATATATCCTTTCGGCTTTTTATTCATCAGCGATCAAGGAGATGTATTTTTATGGAAAAGAAAAAAACCCGTCAAATATCGATTGATACGCTTTTACTTTTGGAAAATCTCAAAAATTCGATACACAGAGGTCAGATTGTTATAAGTGTTAACGTTTTGGTCAGGCGTACAAGAAATCAGGAATATCAGGTTGTATTTTGATCAGAGTGACCCTTTTCACGCCCAGAGACAGCACTTGGTCACCCATAAAACATGTCTAGTGCATTGTTCAGGAGATCTAGAGGGGTCGGGGTGCGGAAATACGAGTGCACCCGATAGAACAAATAACTTAAATACGAAAGAGAAAGAGAAAAAGAGAGAAAAATACATATTCCTGTGAACCCAATCACATAACCTTTGTATGTTTTTAATTTCGAGGCTCACGGATTTTAAATACTGAGTTAATTTGTAACATAGTCTAAGGTTAGGTTAGATCGAAAAAGGTTCATACAAATTTCCCGCTTGGAAATATTCAAAGTAAAGTTTGTTATCAATCTAAAAACAGTAAAATACAGCCCCAATTTCGCACCCGAAGAGCTCTGCCTATATTTGGACGTCATTCGAGAGCAGACGACGTCGCATAAGAAATGCACACATTTTCAATGGATATTTCGTCGTCTAGCTGCTCTTCACTTATTTATCTTACATGATACATCACCATCATCATTGTAACTGTTTGATATATTGCCTCACTCTAAATTTTGGACATTGTTTCCTTTGATGAAAACAATGCAACGTTATGAAAAAAAATCAAGAAATCAGGTGTAGCTTCACTATGGCTTATATAAAGCCCACATCCAAACTAGTTCTCACTACGTTCTTGAAAATGTTGCCAAACGGGCTCAAACTCTGTGCGAACGGACTGAACGTAGAAGCAACTTTTTACGATCTGTTTCAGAACTTCATGTACGGGCTCGGACTGGCTGGGACAGGAAGAGTGCTCTAAAACTTTGTGCCTGTTTAAAATTTCCCCCCGTCTTGCGATAGACGAAGTGACATCGTACTTAAAACGAGATGGACGTACTACCAACGGAATTTCCTTACTTCGATCCTTCTAGGAACGTGTTACAATGCGACGTGGTCGACTGTGGACGGGGTACACACGAGATGGACGTATTGAGGCCTGTTTATGAACGAACTAGGATCGTGTTATAGACATTATTTACACATTCTACATCGACCACAGCCCGTTTTACGATTTTCTAGCACAGTTCCTGAACGTAGTTTGGTGTAAAGGGGTCTTTTAATAGAAAGACTTCATTGTGCCCTCAGCTGCATACCCCAGCACATGCATGACACGTGCAGTATTTAAATCGGGAACGATCACCGTTCATTCTATTGTTTGTTGGGCTATTTAATTCGAAATTGGGCTCATATTTCAGTGACTTTATAATCGATAATTCGTCCTTGTTTTCATGAAGTGACGGTAGTGAGTAAAATCGTCACGCAAAGTGAATGCAATTTTGTTTCACTACCGTCACTTCGTGAAAACAGCGACGAATTGATACATGCCCTGAATGGTTCTACGAAAAGTTTTACAATAATCAGCATCAGCATCTTTTCCCTTTTAAAATTGTGTGAAATACATTTATGTTTAAAATCCATAAAAATCTTACAGAAATAACTGCACGGAATATAAGATCGTTAATAGGACGTCAACTGCTTATGCCAGACTTATCCCTTATGTGACGTCACCAAAACGTATCTAAATTTTGCTGGGGAAAAGCTCGTATATCCCAGATCCCGACAGGTGATTGTCCGATACGCATTTGATCTGAAACTTTGATGGTTGTCATCTGGAAGCTTCTTTTTTTTTTTTTTTTTTTGAGGGGGGGATAAAATATTGGTAATGCATGATTTTATAAATCCAATGTATATTCTTAAAGATACCGTGTACCCGTTTTGCAGCCAACATCCAATTATGTAGAACTTTGCAGGAATTATGAATATGTCAGGTACTGTATGTCCTATCTGTGAAATTTAAACGTTAGCTGTGTCCTAGTATATTATGTAATGAAACCCGTTTACCTTCTAAACTTCCCTGGCAGGCACTATTGCATGACTGACTGACATGTTTTTTTCCTTTGGTAGTGACATGAGCTGTAACAGGTACATGAGCATTTGTCTACATCAATAAGCCAATTCTTGTAATGTCCAACATTAGACTGATTGAATATTTTTGCAGCACAACACGTACGACCATTCGGTACAAGGGTCTGAAAATCAAACTATTACTTAGGTGATTGCAATCAGTTATGTCGATTCGACAACTAATTGTCATTATTTTCCCACAAAAAGCCATTTTCAAACCCTCTCGTTTTGAGGGAAGTTCTAAATAAGAATTGACTTTCAAATGCCGTTGGAATTCAACCTTTTCATTTTGTTTTACCTGCAAATGGGACATAGTACCTTTAACACGTGGAGTTTATTTACATGTTTATATACATATGGATGGCTTTGCTGATGATAAGATAAAAAGAAAACCAATTCTGGGTATGTTATAATGCATCAGACAAGACAGGTGCATCATCTTACGTACGGTACAGATCACACATAAATTATTTATTAACCTACATGTCTGTCAAGATGTATCTTGCGATAAATATTATCTGCTTTCGAGACATGTTATGGTCCATGTTATAGATGACGGGGTTCTGAGCAATGGGGTACTTTCATGATGATGTCTAGTTATCTATGGAATGGAGAATGGAGAACATGTAGATGCGAACATTTTATTATGATATCAGGCAAAGGAATATATACATATACATGTCCATGTACATGTATATACTGTGTATAGTTATATTGACAAGGAATGAAATTAAAGCAGCCGTGAAAAGAGGGTAGGGTATTTTTTTTCGTCTTGTGTTCTTGTGTGCTGTGCGTGCGGGTGTGCGTGTGCGTGCGTGTGTGTGTGTGTAACCGAGAAACGAAAGAAATAGAGAGAGAGAGAGAGAGAGAGAGGGAATTGAAGAGGATTATGACTTTAGAGAGGGTGGAGTTAGAGATAGATAGGCATATAAAATATGAATATGGGGAAAGTAAAATTCTGAAGGAGAATGAGAAGATAAAGTTAACGGAGATTAAGAAGAAAGAATAAAATAAACCATATACTATCGTAAGTCAAACATTGGCTCCCCTTTCAGCAATCGTTTGATATATTGAAAACAAAACATTACAGAGAAAGAGAGAGAGCATATGGAGAGAGAGAGATGGAGGACAACCCCGTACATTGTATATCTTTGTGAATCTTATTGTATATCTAGTGCAAAATCTTAAATTCCAGAAAATGGGTGAATGCTTGGCTGATTGATACTCGTTTCTTGTTGAAACCGCAGGGAAGTTGAACTACAATTTCCGAATCTGTTTGTTTGTTTTCGGGCTGAAGATACTTTTACTTGATTGACAACCGGTGTTACGTTTCTTATCAACAAACCGTAGGCATGGTAAAGAAAGAGTAATCCATTTCCATCGTTCAAATGTGCTTCCATTAGGAGATTTTAAACACAAAAGATTTAACCATGAACATTTCTGCTTGAATATAAAAGTTGATGTTTAAGCATGTTACTTCTATATTCAAAACTAAAAAGAAAAGTTTAAAACTCTCAGTCCTAACTTTCGTTTTTCTTAGAAATTAAATTTTCGAGATCGGAATTGGATGCTGCAGATAAGCTGAATCTGATGCTTCTTCAAAGACCTCAACACACCTCAAAGTTTCTTTCCAAGTTAAGGAATATTTTAGTTTGCACCTCCCCCCCTCCCCCTTTCTCTCTCCCTCTCCCTCTCTCTCTCTCTCTCTCCCTCTCTCCCTCTCCCTCTCTCTCTCTCCCTCTCTCCCCCCTCTCTCTCTCTCTCTCTGTGTCTATCTTGATATTGACATTACTTTCTGCATGTCATGGAGCAAGTCTGGAACAGTTGATACCATGCTTGGTATTGTACATTCGAAGTATGACCAGGGCGACCGTAACTAGACCTTCTTTGTTGCAAGGCATTCCAATAAACTTCGGAAACAATATCATGGTTAACGGCTGCGGTGGAAAACACTATGACCTTACACATGATAACAGCGTTATCTTACAGCATCCGGAGCTTGAACCCCTGGCCGAAATAACATTCGATATGTTTAAACTATCTCGTACAGCAGAAAGTGGAATAGGAATCGGAGCGGTAAGCAGAGCGGTGAAAATTAATACGTTCATATCCCTCCTTATATGACGGCAATTGTGTCAGTTAATAAGCCGGCGTTAATAAGCAGGCATAATAAACTGAAACAGAACTCTCTTCAACACCGATAACAGCTTCCTATTTAATGATCAAATCTGTTATCTGGGTTATGGCATTTATTACTCGTATAATTTGTTGCAATAATAATATAGAACACTATTTGTTGGTTGTATTTTTTTATATTACAGGTTAGGGGGATTTGTTTTGTTCTTGTCAATACTAAAGCATTTTTTGTATTTAATTTTGAAAATTCTAAATTAATCGCGATTCGACTTCGCAACAGTGATTTTTCTTCGAGTCTTTCGTCTTCTTTGTGCATGGCTGATCGTCAACGAAACGAAATTAAGTCTTTTGTCAACTCTGTTTGTTGCTACGGCAGGCAGCCAGTGAAAACCAATTCGTTTAATCAAATTAGGGAAATGCAAGCATTACTTTAAACAAACAGATCTTTGTTATTCCTGGCTCGGTTTTCCTGATCGAGGTGTCATATGAAAGGGCAGAAAATGAAATTTCTAGAAATGTGATTTCCCCTTTAAAATTCAGATACTGCCCGCCAAATGAATTTTTGGTATCCTCTATTCAAATTGTTTTCAATCACTCATGCGTGAAATATGCATCATATGAGTTGCATCAAATGAAAGAGGAGGATCTAAGCTGTACAAGATGTGTCATTTATTCATTATGATTGTGATTAAGTTATGATAAAACATCGATAATTCTCGGTTTCGTTTTTTTCTGGGACGCATTGTATATCGTGTCTGATACTGAAACAGGCAGGCTCCACGACTCCGCCTCCAGAAGTCAAACCGACCCTGGGTGTCACCAATATCCCTAGCAGTTGTGCCACGCTGGGAGCGACTGAAGCAATCACTCCGTCAAAACGCTCTCGTGTATCCAACCGACCGTTGTGCCAATGAACCAAGGTTCATTCAGGCATGTTTATGTACTAAATCGAAATCAAACCTCAGTAGGAAAATTTCTCGCAATAGGCCTACGAGATGACAAATCACAGAAACTAAAAATCAAATTTTACTTTTGATAAATAGTTAACACAACAGACAAAGTAACGACTCTTGGAAATATTGCTTTAATAGAAGGATAATTTGTTTTTGTTTTTAAATATTCAGGAGTAACATTCGTTCTGTATGTATGTAGCACAGCACCGAGTAAGAAATTAGTTAGGACAGACGTAGAGATTCCAAAGTTATGTCACAGTCGAAAGACAAATCTACCTATTTCAAATTCAGCCAGATGAGGAATCTCACCCCCCCCCCCCCCACATTCATAACTTAGTGTTCATTTTCCCCATTTCTTTCAAACCTTCCCCTTTTTGTTTCTGTGATTCTTTTGCTTTTACATAATCCATCTTGTCGCGTAGGAAGGATTGCTTCTCAATCAGTTTGGGAAGTACTAATTTGCTTTTGTTTTTCCTTATGTTCATGACAATTTGCCTCACAGATAACAATCCCTTCATCCATACCAACATCAACACTAACCTCTCTCTCACACAGATGCTACTAAGAAGGTTGAATTTTCTTAAAGTGGAAACAAAATAATTTGTAGCTTTCTTTACTTTTTCGGTTCCTTTATGAGAAGAAGCAATGTCAGTTGAAAATGAATTTTCAGTCTTCGAGCAAATTCTGATGTCACCTGTGCGTTTGATATGTAATATCTCATTGATTTGTAATGATTCCACAACCTCATAGTTCTAATAAACTATTTATCAATCATTTCTAAAGGTTTCCTTCTCAGGCAATCGCATGGCATGTGCTAAGGTTTATCTCAAAGAAATTCATAAAATATGATGATGAAATAAACTAGTATTTATCCTCTGCTTCGATCGATTTGATAAAAGGGAAACATTGTGAGTTGATAATGCAGTCTGACACTTAGATTGATATCATATTTTAGTGCATCAACACCAGATCTTGTGTAATCTTTGTTCTCACTAGAGTTAAAGATGTGAGTCTTTTTTCTATGCTCTCTATATTCATCTTGTAAATACCCTCTGACATTTCTAGAGTACTTCATGATTTATGATAACGAGTTAATGGACATTTATATTTCTCTCCACAGTTATTTATCGCAGCAGGATCCGAGAGATAATACAATAAATCAACCCACTAATGTTGATTTACGGTGTGTGAAAACATCTGTTCTCTTGTCGGGGTACAATACAATAGAAAATAAATTTATTGTTTTGTTTTCATGACGCGGGCTTTTGCATTCTCTTTATAGGGCATCGGGCAATCGTAAGATTAATAGGGACAGCGACTGAAAATATATCACGTTGATATTTCGAAATCTGATAAATCTATAAATGCTTGCTTTGTCGTCTGCTCAAGTATTAACACCGATGAGAGAGAGGATAGGTCTGGCAGAGGGAAAGTGAAACGTCAAAGAGCAAATGATGAAGTCAGAAAAGATGATAATTAGAGATAAATTATTATGCTAAGGAGGAGAGTGATGAGTATAGTTATAACGATGTTTATAATGTGGAAGAAAAACAAGGGTACAAGTGGTAATGAAGGTCAATATTGACGAGGATTATCATCTTAGTGATTACTGTGATGGTAATGAGTTTGGTGGTATCGATGAAAAGATGGTACATACAATGGTAATGATGATGATGATGATGATGGTGACAATATGACAGATGGAGATAATGATGGATGAACATGACAACTATGAACGAATATGATTGGAAAATGATGACGGATGCTACAACGAAGTCAACGTCAATGAAGATATTGATGGTATTGATGGGGCGGGGATAGCAGTGCCGATAGTGCTCGTAATGATTGTGGTAATGAGGATCGATGAAGGTGGTGGTGGTGGTGGTGGTGTCGATGATGTTCCGAAGAATATGATGAAGATCATCATCGCGATACTACTGATTGATGAGGAGAAGGACAGCTGTGTGTTCATCATATGTTTTACCGAACTGGACTACATAAGAAAGTATTTAAGTGTTGTGATTGTGAAGCATCGACAATGGAAAAAAAAAAGTGGGATTGGATGGCAGGGATCGTTTCACATATTATTTTCGGCACGTTGATCAGTCACTCTTACTTTAATAGAGGCCACATGCCTCAAGAACAAATATTAATTTCTTTCACTATTTGGCAAATACATTTTTTTTCGTTTCGAGAATTGTATACCATCTCTTGAATCTGTTAATGTGGAAACTTTGTTCCGACATTTCTCTACACCCCTATTTCTATCAAAAATGGTTTAAAACTCATCTAGACTAGTGAACAGGAGGGATAAGACCTCCGTGCAAGGTCACTAGACAGGTGGTTATCTCATCAAATCAGCTCTCAGATAACAGAAGAAAAAGAGGATCATGGGAGACCAATGGTCACCGATTCGGCATTGTTTGTTATATAGAGGGCGCAAGTACATGTAGCTATATTTAGTGCAGTGGGGCTTTAAGTGACGGCGTGCTCCAGAAAGCTTGGTCGCAAAGACTGACACATAGATAACGGGAGCGAGAGATGGATAGAGAGAGAGAGAGAGGGAGAGAGAGGGAGAGAAAGAGGGAGAGAGTGAGACACATAGAAAGACAATTGGAAGGAGAGCTTATGGATACAGATATGTTTTTCGAGAGAAAGTGAAATAGAGATTCATGGTAATGCGCGTTAACCTACTAATGTTTTATTCATAAGAACATTGAAATCGAGACTGAGAGATATTGTTGTTGCAAAGGTGTGATTGTGAGAAATCATGTCATTTCCCTAAAAACTTCTTTATTCTAGACATTTGCCGGTGTTCATACTCAATTATTCTAAAACATGTTCGTGTTTCCAATCAGATTTTTGTTGTAATACCAATTCGAGTTTGCAACAAAATGCGTTTTGACAAACTGGTAAAACGCAGTTTTCTAAAGTAAAATAATGAATATACGAGTAAAACGTAATGCTTACGAATTACGGCCTGCAAAGTTCTGCAAATTTAATTCGTACATTTTCAGCAGGGATAAGTTACAAACTTCCCTCCCCCGCTCTTTGATATCAATCTGCCTTGTTTACCCAAGAGTCGCTTTAGCACGAATCAGTAAAATGTTACAAAATTTGCAGATGCCATCCTCTTCCTCAGGTAGTAAATAAATAAATACATATATAACATTAAAAATGGAATAGATTTATAAACAATTGAATAGATACATTAACACCTTAAAAAAAGAGAATTACTGAATAAAACCAACCCTCACTTTCTTTTAAATTGGTTCTTATTATCAGAAATACTCAGGCGAAAGTTGAGGGTAAACAGGTCAAAATAAGGCGTTTATAGTCTTGGCATTATTTAGACTCTATTGAATAATATTTTTACTTCTAAGTCTCCCAATTATCAAAGATTAGACGAAATACTTCCTCGTTTTGCAAGAGAATGTCTACATGGCATCTGTCATCAGAGGACGACAAAATGCTTTAAAAAAACGCAACAGTTAGAAGTATGCTATTCCAAGCTAATTCCTGTCTAAACGCGTAAGCTACGTGTGTACGGAAACGAAATAATCGCTCTCCATATTTAATAAAACCTCTGTAATTTAAAGCAAATATATTATAACGCTTGAGCAATGTACCTTTAATAATGCTTTTTTTAGTCAACTCCAGCTAAATATATTTTGACTAGAGAGCCAGGGACAACATCCCTTTCTCGCATCTCTGAAGTGAAATGGCACTTAATGAGATATATCATTAATTCCAAATACAAAATTGATTAGCTAATCATTACCCTGTCTTTCACATTAATTTTTGTTTTAGTGTACAGTTTAGTTCGTCTAAACATAATCGAGGTTAAGAAGGACATTACTCCCACTCTTTGAACCCACAATGCCTTACCAGTAGTTAAAAAAGGACATAGTTGTTGCTCCCGCAATATGGTCGCATCATTAACAGGCGTACCTTAACCCCCCTTTTCCCCATGGGCGGCGTCAAGGAACACCTAGTTCGTGATTAATTTTCTCTTCCAAGCCACCGTATCAGTTCAGCCCAACGGGGAGCGCTAACGACTACTGTTGCATCTGCAATCCCCTAGTTTTCTGTGGCACCTTTTGTTGTCTGCCTTGTCTGACGGCTGGAGTGGCTGATTGGGCGTGAAAGGGCAGGGAAAAATGAGATGACAAAGTGGATCATAATTACAGTATACCGGCGCCAGAAAAAACTTTATACAAATCCGCTTCCTATACTGCCGGGGTTAGATTTCCCATGAGGTATCCAGACAAGGATTGCATATCCTATTGACTCTGTTCCTTTGCTTCGTCTTCTTCTTTTGACTCCGTCATGGAAGAGATAAGTTATCCATTTCCCTTCAAACTTTTACTTTGTTGGTGTTTTTTCTGTTGTTGTCTCGTTCCATCTACGTCTTCCCTTTCTCTTGACCCGACGCACTCCAATCGTGACGGTTGTATGCCTTGCCTATAGCTTAGCCCCTTCTTTATCATTCAATGAGAGCATGGATCAGTCACGGAGAAGGGTGTATACACATGTTGATATCATCTGTCAAAATAAGAGAAAAGGGAACAAGCAAAAGAGATAATCATGAAGCAACGTGTGTTACAAAATGTGATAGGTATACTTTATTAACCTCTTTTCTGCTCCTCTCTCCCCCTCCCAATCATTCTCTTTAACCTTCCCACAACCCCTTCCCCTGCGGTCCTTTCCCCCACTCCCATCTGTCTCTCTCTTTCTCTCTCTCTCTCTCTCTCTCTCTCTCTCTCTCTCTCTCTCTCTCAATGTGACTGCCCTCTCTTTCTCCCATGATTCTGTGTGCCATCCTTTTATTCATCATACCAGCTCTCTAGCTGGTCGTATCTCTGTACAACTCGTTTGATTTATTATTCAATTATTCTCTACGCTCATTCTTAAAAGATTTCTCTTCATTTCCCTTGTAACCAAGCTATTACTATTTATATGTTATTTTGTCTTAATCCCGGCGAGTCCTTCGCTTTTCTCATGTTTTAAAGCTTCAATAATGATAATGCATTGATACATTTCACCTTTACAATCCTCGTCGTTAGATTAGTACCAGATAACCATCATTGTTGGTCTGAGCAAATGTTATTGTCGCAAAAGTATACAAATATACACTGCCTTGAGAGGTTCTGGTTAAAACTATGCGCAAGAGGTGACTCCAATAGTACTATTTGCTGAGGGGCGCAGCCCCAAAGCAAATGGTACTTTTGGAGTCACCGAGGCCCATAGTTTAACCAGTACCTCGAATAGAAGGCATGGTATATTTGTTTTATTTCCTGCATCAAAAATGTATTTATTTAAAAAAAATATATATATATATTTTTTGGAATTTTTTTTTTAGAAAAATGTCAATTTTTATCTAAAAAGATTTAAAATATTTTGTTTTCATTAAATTAAGATTTGAAAGAAAAAAAATTGATTCAATTCAAAAAAAAAAATTCACATTTTTTTTCAACTCTCAAATAGTAAACCAAAATAGTACTCTCATATAGTACTTTCTAAAAATAGCTCAAATATTTTTGGTCATGTGACGAGCTCTCAACCAATCAAAAGCCAACAAATTTTTGATGCAGGATATAATAACTGATAATGCAAGGCCTCTTTTTTCACGTTATTTGTATATGCGCATCGAATGATAACATCGATCTTTAGTACGTGGCACACTTCCTGTGTACATTTGATCTTTCCCTCGATGTGGGGATTGGAAAATTTAACGAATTTACTTTTCTTTAAAAAAATGAAGTACGTCAAGGTGAATCTTTAATGCAGCGAAAAGTCGACGGAACCATCATGCATAAACGTTCGATAAACATGAATAATCATATGCATCTCAAGATGTACTCACAGTAGAATTGTTCTTGACGACAATGTCACATTTTGTTCTCATAGAATCAGTGTTGCGTATTCATGAATGCAGTGGGCGCGTGTCCCAAATCGAATTTATTAAAACAAAGAGAAAGAAAGATAGATATAGAGATAGAGAGCGAGAGAGAGAGCGCGCGAGAGAGAGAGAGAGAGAGAAAGAGAGAGAGAGAGATATAGAGATAGAGAGCGAGAGAGAGAGAGAGAAAGAGGGAGAGAAGGAAGAAGGAGAACAAACGGATAAGAGGAGACGAGACGTCAAGAAGATACGATATGATCCACTTCCACAAAGTACCCACTCTGACTGGCCTTATTCTGTACCACTTTTTACCCGTCTAGGATACTCACCCTTTAGGGTACTCACCCCTCCCCCATGACACCACTGTCGTCGTTTACAAATGTGTGACAACCTTACAGAGTTTGACGTTGAGCTTCGCCTAGACGCCTGTACTGCACATATCAATTAATGTATTTTTATAATTCGTTAAAGAACTTTGATAACAATTGAAATTGAGTAACAAGCTGCAGGTTTTTCTTGCATGTGTCTTCGAAATAGGTTTCATCACTTTTTCTTCTGCTATTTCCTTTTTGTCTTCCACATACCGAATCTGATATATATTATATGCCTGTCAATAACCTTAGTTTTTCGAACGGTTGATGCCCTTCATCGAAGTCTTATGCGACCGTTTTAAGTAGTAGTAGAAGTAGAAGTAGAAGTAGTAGTAGTAGTAGTAGTAGTAGTAGTAGTAGTAGTATCAACAGGAGAAGGAAGAGTATAATGTATTTGATAACTTGTTCACCATAAGGCTAATCTGCCTCAAGGCCACCCTCTCTCTCTCTCTCTCTCTGCAGCAGTTCGATTGGCAGCAACGTTTTATTTGTATACTTACGGTGATATTCCGCATCTTTAAGTGATAAAATAAGGAAACACAACGGATGAAATAGAATTGATTTATGTATGATGTCATCCGTGATTTTGTATCTGAATAAAGATTTATTTCAACAACCAAAAATTGATTTTAATTTATTTCGTTTATTCGTGAACAAATCATTTATGTTGTGCTACGGCTGCCGATTACAGTATGTGATTTGGAGATAAACATGTAAGCAATCATGTTAATCCGAACGGGACAGCTAAAACTCCACGGATCATCTAACTTGATATATTAGCATTTAATGAATAATATGCTTTTCTGAAAATTCCAACAACAACATGATATCTCTATTAAGATTTCGCCCTACAGCAATGGGTCTTTTGAGGCAGTGGAATAAGGAGACAATTGAATTATCATTTTGCGGGGGACAGCTACTGCGAATGTTACCAGGCCCTATATTTTATGTCCAGGCATACTTTTACCAGCTATTAAGGGTCATCAGCGCAAGCAGTGATAACACCAGTATAATGAATTCCCAAAGTAATTGAACAAGAAAAGAAACAAAGATATAAAAATGTTACTCCCCTCACCGGTACAATATGTTCATCACACGTATTGAGAACCATATGCTTCCTTCTTTGATTAATTGACTGATTGTGGCAGGTTAGTCTTGCGCTATAGTTATCATATCACAGGGCAAGTCCAGCCAACCCCCCTCCCCCCCAAAAAAAAAATAATAATATATAATAATAATAATAATAATATTTATTAAAACAAAAATAAAATAATAATAATAATAATAAAAAAAAAGAAAAAAAAAAGAAGTAATAATAATAATTCCAATAGATGCAAAAGTATCAGACAAACCAATGAAAAGAAGTTTGAACAAAATCGGGTAACTTATAAGAAAGTTATACATTTTTAATGACATGAAGAACTTTAAAAATCACAAGACAAATTGGCAACTCAGTCATGTGTCTGTGACGCTATAAGGCATGCTGTTGTTTCCTTTAAATTAATAATATAAATTTCCAATTTCCTCCTAAAATCTTATTTCTTCACCTTCACCAGCATCCGAGATAATAGTAATATGTTTTTGTGTGGTTTGCTCTAATAAAGTCAAATGATCATGACAAATTTGAATTTTGATAAAGTATATCAAAATCAATGATTATGAATATACAATATTCTGAAAATAGTATCAATCCTTCAAAGTTCTGACAGATTTTATGTAATGTCATGCACGCATTATGATACAAATCATATAACCTTGGCAAAGATATGGATAGAAAAGGAAATACATGGGATACAAATATATAAAGCAATTGATAAATAGTGAGGCAATAACGTCACAAGCTCATAACCAAATTGGTAAACGTGTGTAGTGATTTTCTAAGTGCCATAGTTCTTCATACTTTAAAGTTCAAACAAATCCATAACTTTCTTATTAGTTATCCGATTTAACTCAAATTTTGTTTGCTATGGTTTATTTGTTTTTCTGCATCTGCTAAAAGCAAATTATTTATGGAGTTGGCTTAGCCTTTAGGTCTTTCTTTTCATTATCGCTCGTGTAAAGTGTACCTTCTGTTAACCTGTGCAATAGAGTCTGAGAAGGAATAATTCAAGACTACAATAAACACCAGGACCAAAAACCAAGAAAGGGGCAGGGAACTTGCAGGCAGGCGGGAAGGTCACTGAAGATGTGCAGCAGTAAGATTGTTCATTATTTAAGTGTCTCCCAATTATCAAGAAACATGTCTCCAACGAGAAAAATTAACCGAGGCAAGGCATGAAGTACACTCGAGACATCTCAAGTCCTTCTCGCCAACAGCTTTCCAAATCGAAATGGAAAAGAAATGACTTCATCTGGTTGTTGAAGGCACTTGAACGGCCACTTGGTGTTCTATTGTTGGGTAAAATGGTGAGGTTGAGAGGAACGAGGGACGAGAGGTCAGAGGCACTACGATCGAGTGCGGGAGAAGAAGAAACAAAAGGAGGGAGGATGAGAGAGGTAGAAGAGATGGAGATGGACGGATTGATGAGGAATGAGGGAGGATGAGAGATAGAAAGATACATGCATAATTATACAGATTAATCGATTGATAGAGAGGGGGAGAGAGGTAGCGAAAGAGTGATGCAAAGGTTTGGTGCACGCGTATGCGTGCGTGTGTGTGTGTGTGTGTGTGCGCGTGTGTGTGTGTGTGCGTGTTTGTACGATGGAGAGAGAAAGAGAGAGAGAGCGAGGTGTGACAAAAAAAATGTGCATTGAGAGACCGATTGAGGGAAGAGATTAGAGAATGAAAAAGAGGGTGAGGGAGAAAGATAATATGATGTGTGGGTTTGCGTGTGTGTATTATATATATATATATAGAGAGAGAGAGAGAGAGAGAGAGAGAGAGAGAGAGAGAGAGAAAGAAAAAAAGGTGAAAGAGAGAGAGTGAGAGAGAAAGAAAAAAAAGGGGAAAGAGAGAGAGTGAGAGAGAAATAGAGACACAGAGAGAGAGAGGATGAGGGAGAGAGAAAGAGAGAGAGAGAGAGAGAGAGAGAGAGGAAGAGAGGGAGAGAGAGAAAGAGAGAGAAAGAGAGAGAGAGAGAGAGAGAGAGAAAGAGAGACAAACACACACACACACACATAGAGAAAGAGAGAGAAAGAGAGAGAGAGAAAGAGAAACAGAGATAGAGAGAGAGAGAGAGAGAAAGAGACAGAGAGAAGGGTGGATCGGAAAAAGTGACATAATTTATACATATCGTCATCCACACTAACCAAGAAACATTAAAAAGGGAACTTTCTTCCGCTTCAAACTCTTTCTCCTTTCTTTTACTTAGAAGGGGTTGATAAAGATTTTAGCTGGAAGATGAAAATGAATCATGCATTTTTTGACGGAATAAACCTTCCAAATTAAGTAGAAATTCGCCTTAAACGGAGCATAATAGTATATGACGCATTTCAAGAGAAAAGGAAAACGACCTTGCCATGCCACTCCTTCTTAGTGAGAAGGCAGAGTAATAACATATTCATTAATGCTGTATCGTCTTTTAATGATGCTTAAAGCTTCAACTTGTCACGGTACCGTCATGCCCAAACAATCAAAGACTCCGGGGAAACATGTTAATTTCGTGAATCAAGAATGATGAGAAGGTTCATTCGTATGTTAAGTTAATTTACAGAGTCCACATTCTGTTTGCAGGTCGTGTCTTACAAAATGGCACATATCCCAATATTTGTCTTCTTTGTCATCTTCATCGAACGGATGGAAATTATTCGTAATATAGGTTAGGGAGAGGAAAACAAGTCGTTGTAAGTTACTGAAAATGGGTTTGTAAAGGCGGATCGTGCATAATGTTAATTAACACAGCTTAATTTTCTTTCCGGATTGGGTTATACGAAAACATATCCAAATACTGGTGTTAGCTTGTAGATCATGTACATCTTGAGATTCTATGGTAACAGTCAACGGAATTTTAATGTAGGTGTAGGAATACAATCTAATAGCTTCACGATCAGGTTGTAGACTGGAGTTAATAGCGTCTACAAACATTATTTAGTCGACCTTCCTTTTCACTTATTAAGGAGGAGTACGCGGGTCGTGACTCTACTACACCGAAAAGTTCACGGATTAATCACTTTGCCACTGATAGTTATCACAATTCGCGTTTAACCTCATCGCTTTTGCGAAAAAGCGATTTAATGGCAATTAAATTTTATTGATGAAAATCTAACGAGTCACCTCAAATCTGCAAGAAACATTAAATTACTTCTCCATCGTTAAAACCCTTTTTTCTTCTTTAAAAGATACTACCTTCAAAATAATGAAAAGATATGCCCCAATTTCCGATAATTATAAAGGTTATTTCTGACAGTAAAATAATGTTACTCTTTTTAAAGAAATCATACACACACGCAACAAGAAAAAGGGGGCTGAAAAAAACCCTTACGTGCGAGTGGAAGTTGCCCAAAACATAGAAAGGAGGAGGCACCTCCTCCTTTGGATCAGCCTCGTCTCTCTCTGTCTTTCGGTCCCTCTGACTATCTCTCTTTGTATAAAGTTGTGTTATCCTTCTTATTTGTTTCAAAATCTTCCTCTAAGGAAATGAAGAAAAAAAAAATTATTTATGCCCCAAAACAAAACTCCCATAGTGAAGAATTGTGACAGTTAGGTTGAATATAGGAATTTCCCGTTTTTATTTTGTTTGTTTGATTTTTTTTTATTTGCTTGATTTTGTTCGTTTTTTTTTTTGGGGGGGGGGGGGGGGGGGATGTTTTCGTTTTTTTTTTTTTTTTGTGACACCTTTTAGATTCATAGAAACGTTTAGGAAAGTGTAACGTTGATGTTATTTTAGGTTTTGTATTTTCATATATTGAATGATTTGTTGTCAAATTATTTATTCATTTGTTTTGCCACTCAGATATTTCTTTCATCCGTGCCCCCTCCCCAACAAAATCCTCATTCGCTGCTCCTGAATCTAATAACAACTTGACAAATACCTGCCAAGTCAATAGTCACCTGGTTAAAAAAGGAAAATTCGTGCAATATCCGTCCCTATTCATGAGAACCCTACCCGAATCAAATTTCTGCTATAGTAGGATATGAAATACGAAAAGGAAATTGCGTGAATCGCAAGTCATTATACGATTTCCTTTATGAAATTTGTCTGGAGCAAGTCCTGAATTCGAATTATTTCGGATATCAAAACAACAAGAAAACTTCCAAGCAACTATATAGCAGTTTTCGAAAGTCATATAGACGTCCATGTATATAAAAGTAGATAATTTAAGTTTGATTAATTGACTGCCCTCATAGGAATTTCATATTTGTAGAAAGAAAGATTTGTTTATAAGCAGGTTTCAACATTTCCATTTCATGTCATTCCATTTTCTTTATCAAATTATTCATGTTAAAACTTCGTCAATTTCAAAGCAGATTATTTAGTGACGATGTGCGTTCTTCGAATCCAGGGTGGTGTTGACTACATCAGGTTTAAATGGGCTTTTGATATTAGTTTGATTGCAATGCATAAACGCAAGATCCTCCTGTCACTGAGCAAGATATCTCGGTTGCCTGATTTTGTCTCATTACCTTGTGAAGAAGAGAGTTACATTAATCCTGTCAATGCATTCAAAGCCACAGTATGAGCTGCAGAGAAAATGTAAAAGAGCAATTACCGTTCGGGCATTGCGGGTAGAAGAGGGAGAGGAAATGGGAGAAAGAGAAAGAGATCGAGAGAGAGAGAGAGAGAGAGAGAGAGAGAAAGAGAGAGGGGCGGGGGGGGGGGGGTAGAAAGAGAGAGAGATGGAGAGGGAGTGAGAGAAAGCTAGATAAATAGAAATAGAGAAAGAGAGAGAGGGAGAGAGAGAGAGAGAAGGAAAAAGAAAGGGGTGTGTTTCAGAGAGTTGCAGAGGAAAGAAATAAACAGGGAGAATATGGAGAGGATGCTGAAACAACAGAAAAGGAAAAGGTAATAGAAATAGAGAGTAACACATACAGAATGTGTGTATACAAAGTACCATGATTCTGAGTGAGAGGGTGGGAGAGAGAGAGAGAGAGAGAGAGTGAGAGAGAGAGAGGGTGGGAGAGAGAGAGAGAGAGAGAGAGAGAGAGAGAGAGTGAGAGAGAGAGGGGGCATCAGGTGCTGATTTGCATGATTGTGATAAAACACTTTTAACATCTTGGCTAATACCGGTTATCATTCATCTACAATCTTGCAGCAACTGCTTTGTGGGTCTTTGATTTTTCATCAGCGATCAAAACTCAAGGAATGTCAATGATGTCTGAGCTATTAAGATTCTTGAAAGGTTTGAAATGGGGAGAATAATCCTCGAGAAGTTCAGCCCTCAAACACATACACTAAACATTAAACGGGACAAAAGAAATGTAGAAATCTGTCTTGGTAAACGTACACACAAACAGTTGCGTTATTGTTGTTTTCTTGTAGGTAATATATTTGTGTGTATATATGAAGTTGGACAATAAACAAATATAAGGGATAACTATGATAACGTGGAGAACAAAATGAAGCGGGTTTCTGTTTCTTGATAAACACAATAATAAAATCAGTGGCAAAGAATGGACAAGAAGTGAAATAGATAATATTCCCCATTCAATCGACATGATCACATTCCTTGTCAACAAATATTGCCATTGTAATAATGATTGTAATTCCCAAATGCACACATTGGAGTATATATTTTTGCTACATTAACGAACCTAAATACCCATTTAATTACCTAAAAAGTGATACATTGTATACAAAAAAAAAAACAGATGAGCAAAACATCATGTCCAACGAGATTGAATTTCAACACATAAACTCCTTCAGAATCTCCTCAGGGTACAAATGATTCTTTTTCACAAGCCTGTACCTCCTCAAATAAATCACCACCCGTGTGAATTCATTGAAAATATGGAGATTCGGAAAAACAACCCAATGTTAGCGCGGAAAACTGGATCTGTGTGGCCTTTTTATCTGGCTATTCTTTGAGATGAGTTGAGGACTATCTCTCTAGTGTTACAAACTTTTAAAGATTATTACATTTTATTTCGAGGAACAGTGTAACTACTTAAAGTGCACATTAATATTATTGATTTATTATCATATTTGTTATAACTAACACTTATTCGAGAGAGGGATGTGCGTGACGGAATCGAATTGGAACTCAATTTTCCTTTATATAGTTATAATATATGTGGGCTTGTCGTCACGGTAAAGTGGTTTATCATTCACTTGACTCTCCATCCAAGCGCGGCACTAAGACATTACACAACATTTGCCCAGTTGCTGAATGGGTAATAATGTTAGTATGCGAAGGTCATTTTAATGAACGTCTGTAAGAATTAGGCGCCTCGCTGGAGCGCTCCTCGGGGAGTGAATAGTAAGCTTACATTGTGTGCGAGCATGTCTGGGTACAAATATATTTGTACATGAAGTACATTTGTACCCTGAAGAGTATTATTATAGATAGCATTCATTAGATTATTAAGACTTTGTAGGTCTCAGCCCGGGAGAAATATTATACAAATATGATAACAATTATATAACGATAATAGGCTACTAATTATAATAGTAGTCATTGTAACCCCGGCCGAAAATTTGATGTTATTGCTAATCCGCACGTGATAGCGCACACGCTCCGCTCCCTGGGGAGTATTCAGGCCAGACGTAATTTTACAAGCGCAAACATGTCAATCCAAATTCATTAACGTTCGCATCATAACGAGTACCCATTTAACACCTGGATGAAGAGTGGCAAATGTAAATCGTGATCCACAGTCCGTTGACGTATCTAGTAGAAAACAACACCTCTACATATGATCTGAACCGATAAATACAGAATTTCCCCCGAATGATTTTATATATCACCAACCTCTCAGGCTGATGTCGAAAACTTTGGAACGGGGGAGTTCTGAATTTGGACAACGATAAGCATACAGTATTTATTACATTGTTTGGATTCAGAATACCGCCCCCATGCTTTCATGATTAGATTAACGTTGCTTTCACGTCAGATGCCTAGACAATGTAAACAATGGATACGCGCAGAGAAGAGAAGTGCACAGTTTTATTTACCTTTGTATGCACTTTACTGCCCCCTCCCTCCAAAAAGGTTGTTGTAGTGCACGCTCTTAAAGGGGGTGTAGCATGACGACACTATGTGTCTTTCCCGTGGCCTGACTCGGGGCCAATCGAGGATAATCGACTACGGACGACGCAACCGCAGTTTTCACGTGCGTGCAACATACGAAAAAACCGAAGCGTGAGGAGAAATTCGGTCTGTTTCGCGAACGCTGGCGCGCTGATCGTTAATTAAAGGTACTATGTCCCATTTGCAGGCCAAAATATGAAAAGATTAAATTCAGACGGCATTTGAAAGATTGTACTAATTTAGAACTCCCCCCCAAAAAAGAAGAAAAAAAAAAAAGGGGGGGGGGGGTTTGGAAATGTCTTTAAGTTGGAAAATAACGACTATTAGTAGTCGAATCGACTTAAGAGCTATATAGTCGGTAAGTAATAGTCTGATTTTCAGACCATTGTACCGAATGGTCGTACTTTTTATGCTGCGCAAAGATTCAATCAGTTTAAATTTGGCCATTACAAGAAGTGGGTTATTGATGTAGACAAAATATGCTCATGTACCATTTACAGCTCACTTTATGGATGTTATTACCAAAGAAGAAAAAAGCCAGACAGTCACTCAATAGTGCTGACAGTGAAGTCTAGCAAGTAAACGGGTTTCCTTGCATAATTTGAATATTAGGACACTGCTAACGTTTAAATTTCATAGATAGGACATACATGACATATCCTGCAAAGTTCTACAGAATTTGATGTTGGCTGCAAAAGGGACATAGTATATTTAAGTTTACGTGCAATTGTCAAAAAGAAGTCGTAAATGGCGTTAACCAGTATTTGCCATGCTACACCCCTTTTAAAATTTAACTAAATGTTGAGTACCACGTGACACCTTATGTCCCGATAGGTTTAAAACATATTACTAGCTAACAAAATAAATACCCTATTTTATATGCTATGCTATTCCTAGATATATACATGATTGTGCGCTATATTCCTAAGTTATGAAAGCAAATAGTTGGCATGTTTTGAAAAACATCGTTTCTATCTCTTCCTTTGAGGTTTCATTTCGAAAGAGGCATACACACGAAGGGGAAGGATCATGACAACGATGTTTGTAGTTGTTATGGCACCCAATTTCGTCTTTGAATACGGGGGTAATCTAGTGTATGTCCGATATCGCTTCGTGTTGTTTGTTTCATTCCTACTTTAATTTGAACATACCCTCTTGCTAATATATGAAAGAAAACAGCCTGCTTTAAAAAAACCTGCGGAAAATACATTTATATCTATAGTAGATGATTGTGTTGTTCTTGGCTTAATGAAAATAGAGATTGACTGTAGATTTGATATCAAATTTTATCGACATGATACGTTGCGTGCGAAACAAAATTATTTTTCTTAGAATCAGTACCTGACGCATAGGGGCGGGAATGAATTGCAACTAACTTATTATTGTAGCAAAGTAGTGTTGGTAGAAGAAGAAGAAGCAGAAGAAGAAGAAGAAGAAGAAGAAGAAGAAGATGAAAAAAAAAAAAGGAGAAGGAAAAGGAAAACACAACTACAATAACATCGAGAACAGGAAAAAATGGAAGAAGAAGATAATGAAGAAAAAAAAAAAAGAGGAAAAGAAGAAAATAGGAATAAAAACAAAATGGAGAAGAAGATGATGATGATGATGAAGATGATGATGAAGAAGGAGAAGAAAAAGAAGGCAACGAAGGAGAAGAAGAAGAAAAATATTCATGATGTACAGCGGCATGCACGCAGGTGCTGCTTATGATTCGGTAGTGAACGTTAGTTGAGGCTCATGAATTGGTATCACTTCATTTTGTGACCACATCATATTAATGACCTGAAGATGTTACTAGATTTTAATTCAAAATACCAAGGCCATCACCTACATGCCTCGCTTACTTTCATACTCGGTATTACTAATTTATTAACTGCTTTTGAGGATGAATTTCGCGATATTTGGTACATGGTAATTCTTCTTTCCTAATATTGTGCGAGCTTTGATGTGAAACTACACCGAACGCTGAAATTAACTCTACACCCGCCCCCACCCCCCCTTCTCTCTCTTTTATCTGTTTTGTCCTTCCCTTCTCCACGGAAAGTATATTTTTATTTACTATGACCACATTGATAGATGGCATATCAGAGATGGTTCAGTTACGAATATGAACTGAAGGACAGCATTGGACCTAGTCTAAGTGGTGCAATAATAGGGGCACTGCTCGTCACTCCATTTTGGCTTTTTTTCTGGATTTCTTCCTGTTTTATTATCTTATCTTGATTTCACCCCCTCTCTCTCTCCCTCTAATCTATTTCTGTCCCTTGTATTGAGACGTAAGAGACAACGATTATTTGATCTGAATATACATAAATATATATATACATAATATACATTACATTTTATGCATATTATACTTGTATGTATTTTGTGTAGATCATTTCGTGTCTTATTTCTCTTCTGTATGCCCTTCATATAATATGTCTATCTCTTTTTCTTTCTTCTCTCTCTCTCTTTCTCTCTCTCTCTCTCTCTCTCTCTCTCTCTCTCTCACTCTCTCTCTCTCTTACCCCCTTTCCCCATTTTCCCTAAACAATAATTAACACATGAGCACGAATAAAATAATGTCTCTGAATATTCCCTTATATGGGTATTTGCACTATAAACACACTCCTGAAAAAGAAGAGAAAGAACCAAGAAGGAGAAAAGAAAAAGAAATCCTTTATGTTTGTCTCCCATGATATCTCCTCGCTCTTGTCACGTTTCTTCATTATCCTTCTTTGGTTTAGATCAACCCCTCAAGGATGTTATCCTTTATCTTCCCTGTACAGACCCAGGCGGATATTTAACATGACCTTACCAAAATGAATATTTGAACATGTCTCAACTGGTCCCCTCCCCAAGATTTAATCTAATTTCTCCAACGCAATACTTAAGGGCCCTTTCCATCTCCTTCTACTGTTTCTTTATTCGCATTTTTTTCTTTTCTTAATAAAGATGAAGGCAGCTTTAGGGGAAGGAGATGTGGCAATGTCGGTGCTTCGTGACGGAGAATGAAGATGAAATTTTAGATGGACACGCTGCGAGCCTTACCGAGACGGAGGCAAGTTGAATTGGTTTGTTATCCTTCACTCAATGGCATTAACACGAATGCATTTAAAGAAAGGATGTGTGTCTTCAAAACCTAATGAAATCGATGATTTAGATCTGGCAATGAAGGTACACTTGATTCCATTTCTTTTTAAAGTATTGAGGTTGCATTATTAGAGAGAGAGAGAGAGAGAAAGAGAGAGAGAGAGAAGGGGGGGGGGGGGGGAGTGTAATAACATGGAGCACACACGGTTATGAGAGTTCTTTGTGGATTGTTTGTTTAATTATTTTCGGTCGTGTAATTTAAAAAGATGTTGCTTCCAAATACTGCATCGAAATCATCACAAATGTTCATGTCTTGAATACCACGAAAATATGTGCATATCACCCAGAAAAAAAGATATTTGTACATTTTCAAAGATCTATATTAAAACCACCCTCTCATTCTAAAGGAAACCGCTTTACTCTGTATGAGCATCGACACAAAATAAACAAATATAAATTATCAAAAATATAAATAATGGTTCTGCTTTACAATATTGGAGAATATGTAACATTACACCACCCCCGGAAAAAACAAACAATAGAATATCAATGCTGTCTACAGAAGACCACTGTTTGGCCAAACTAACCATAAACATGAATGTGACGAAGACAATGAAGAACAAAAAAGAAATGTCGACTCAACTACCAGAAAGCGTCTGTCATTCCAAAAATATATTTTCAGCGAAGAGAGGATTAAATGATTAAGTCGCCACGCCCCACGGTGGACTGCACGTGTGTTGTGATTCGTAGTACACGCCAAATCTAGTCCTGAGACAGTTAATCGCGTCTCAAGTCCCCATTATGGCGGAAGCATTACCAAAACAGGAGCGGTTGTGTGGCAAAACAATCATGCGGATGTTAATGGTCCGTACCTTTCCTCGGGAGACAATATTTATTGGTTATGAAAGGAATATTCGATTGCTCCTCCATCCTTCGGCATCGAATGACTGTTTTTCTATTGGAAACCGCAAGGGACATTTGAGATGATCATGATAGCTAATCGTGACATTTCGAATGATCAGCTTTGGCCAGTTGGTGGATTATATATGGAGATGGATGGAAGTTATTACCAAAAGGTCGGTGCGCCTCGTGGCAAGGAAATCTGCGAGACATTCACATCATTTCCAACGATATTTAGTTTTATAAGAGAATTTGTTCCAGAAAAAAAAATCGACCGAGTCTATAATCATGGTGACAAACAATCAATCTGTCCGTCTGTCTCAAATCAACTATAAGTTATTCTAACCTTCTCTCAAACACGATCGCAAATACTTTCGAAAAATAAACTGAAGGCAATATCAATAGCCCTGTCCATCACTTTTCGAAATGTGTGAGTATTGCGACGAGGTATTACGGAGAAGGGGAAAGAGAGAGAAAGAGAGAGAGAGAGAGAGAGAGAGAGAAAGTAGAATACAAAACAACCACACAAGGTGTGATGGAATCAAACTCGGATAGTTCATTTGTTGTCCCACTTCATCCTCTTTTATATATTTTTTTCCTTCTGGCTCTCCTCCTATTCCTTTCCTCCTTTGAGAAATGCATGTTCTACCCTCTATATATGAACATGTCGCTTTCTCTGTAAATGTTCGTTTGCACTCTTTTCACAGCAACTGACATGAGTGACAAAGTAGTTACACAGAACCTAAAAGTGGAAACATTGTGGTAACAAATAATCCATCACGCTGCAAAGGCAGAAATAATATACGTCACTGAATAGTGTTCTTTAATTTTGTTGTGTTTTCTTCAAGTAGTGAGTATTATACATTACGGTTGAATTGTGCATATATTTTGCATTCCATACCTTAAACACTTACGATGAGCTTTCAACTGCTTTCATTTCCCTCTGTGATGCGTGAGGCTCCCCACATCATGACAGCATCAATACCTTAAAGGTAAAGACCAGTATTGGAAACGCCCAAATTTCAAAAAATGAAATGGAAGCTCTTATTACCAATCATGTGAAAGAATATGTTTTGGCTAATACATGATGATACAAATTTTGCCGGGAAACCGCCCACTAATTGATATATTTGGTAAATTAGTTTATCTACATGGTCTGTGAGAGATAAACGCATGTGTCGCGCACGTGTGCGTATAGTCCCATATATATCTTTCTGTGTACAGTACTTGTAACCTTACGAAGACTGGGCCAAATTTCTTATCATTTTGATGATTCCAGAACCTTGCAGTACACACCAATACTTATATGCTAGATGATCAACCTTTTCTGATCGATTCCACAACGTTTCTTTCACAATACAATCGCATGACCATAACTGGTCTTTACCTTTAAGCATGAGAGCTCCCTTGAGTGCTCAACATTCCAAGAAGAAAACAAATATTATATTCGAAATCGGCTTTGGAATTCTTCACGGCTCAGCATGAAGGTAGATCATTATATTTCAACACAATGAATAATACGTTTGCATATAATTGTAATTGCTATACAGTATAATGACGTTATGCGATTTGCTTTCGAACTTTTCAAACCGTCTCCGTCCCACCCCATTTATTTCTGACATTGCATCCCTGGATTTGTCTTTGCGACATTTGGTTCCATTAAATGTTTTCTGGGCATCCATCCAGTTCTATTTCTTAGAGATTTAGGGCAGATTAACACGAATATCAATATTGCCCTTTCGTCACCTTTTCGTAATCAACTTTACCAGAAGATGAACAGTGCGAAATATGCGCCACAGTGAGCAGAAAGTCTTTAAAAAGCCATTAAAAGATTTTGAAATGTACAACCTAATGGTAGGAAAAAGTAAATTGAAGCTGCCGAAAAGCCTCATGTACAAATCCACAATCTAAATCCTACGACAAAAAATGATTGAACTTCAAACCTAAGCTTTCAGGGCAGGGCAACAGGCCCTAATTCATTAATTTCAAATTGCATGTTCATTATTGTAAAGGTATGATGGGATCGTGTGACGTTTGATAATTTTCTCACATCGAGGTTGTGCACAACACGGGTTTCGCCATGTCGAAGATAACGTCCGACACCATTTTGTTACTCAATGCCTGAAAACGACCCCCTAACACCAACATAAGAAATATCTCCATATCTGGTCGATATGAAATATGAATCGCGGACTCGACTTCCTGTGTTCTATTATCGGTGCTTGATGGCCGTTAATCACACACTTAAAGTACTCTTAACCCCTCCGAGACCAGATATTACAGGAGGTATTGCTTTACCTCCCTCGCCTCCAATGTAACCGAACCCATAATATTTGATATTTCAGCAAGTGCCGTGTTGGTTCCCCCCTTCGTGGTCTCCAGCGTTTTCCCCGACCGCAATCTCATCAGGACCCACTGAACGTCGAATATAGATTTCTGTAATGTAAGACATTTCACATTCTCTTTGCAAAGTCTTGTTTCTTGTCAATCCAGTGTTGTCGAATGGAAACCAAGATGAAACGTTCAAAGTACTTATGGGGATGTAGGTATTCATTTCAAAAACGTATTGTGAAGTAGACAACAATCGAGAATATTATTTCCATGCTGGCAGCATTGATAATGGCTGTATTATGATTTCATAAAGACAAAGATAGGGAGAAAGAAAATGAAGTTGTCGGAATTGCACACTTATTGAAAGTAACAAACGGGGGATAACCACCTGCAAAAATAGGGAGGGGTCGTGGTCGAGTGGGTACGTCGTCGGACTGTCGATCACAAGGTCTGCGGTTCGAGTCCCGCCGCTGCACTAATGTCCTTTGGCAAGACATTGATCTACATCTGTTCACATACTTAAATATGCAGATGATACACTAATAGTAGGATTGATTGAAACTGAAAATGAACTTGATTACAGAGCTACCATTTCCAAGTTCGAAAATTGGTGTAGGGAAAACCATTTACTGCTGAACTAAAAGAAAACAAAAGAAGTTGTTTTTAACTTTAGGCAACAGAAAGCTTTTGTACCCTTCGAAAATTGGTGTAGGGAAAACCATTTACTGCTGAACTTAAAGAAAACAAAAGAAGTTGTTTTTGACTTTAGGCAAAAGAAAGCTTTTGAACCCATTGATAGACCTGTATACTTTAATGATGATACTATTGAGAATGTTGACAGTTATAGTTACCTAGGTACAGAAATCGACAATAAGCTGTCTTGGGAAGACAAGTCAAAGCGCACACTAACAAAATGCAACCAGCGCTTATATTTTATTAGAAAGTTAAAGTACTTTCATGTGAACGATAGAATTCTGTTTCTCTTTTACCAGTCGATAATTCAGAGTACTATTACATTTGATTCCATTATCTGGTTTAACAATGCAAGGCAAAGTGACAAACAAAAGCTGAGAAGGGTTGTAAAACAAGCCAGCAAAATAATGAACCATACTGTTGACCTAGATGAAGTTTGTAAGGAAAGAGTAGTATCTAAGGCCCTATCTATTATGTCTGATCTTACCCACCCCCTTAATGACCAGTACATACACCTGAGAAGCGGACGAAGGTTGAGATCTGTTAAAGCAAGAACTAGTCGCCGCATTAATTCATTCATTCCACTTTCCATAAGAGTAGTTAATGAAACCCAGTAAAGAATAGAGAATGTGAAAACCATGCAAAATACCCTCATTGACATGTTACACGAATATATAATTGTTTTAGTATACTTACTTTACTGTTGTACCCCTATACTGTTATACCATATCAAGAAATAATTTTTTTAACACAAAATACCTACTTCAGATTAGAGCATATAAGAATTTTAAAAAAAATGGAGGGTATGTATGTAAGAAGAAAGAGAGAAGAAGAAGAAGAAGAAGAAGAAGAAGAAGAAGAAGAAGAAGAAGAAGAAGAAGAAGAAGAAGAAGAAGAAGAAGAAGAAGAAGAAAAAGAAGAAGAAGAAGAAGAAGAAGAAGAAGAAGAGGAAGAAAGAGTATTTAAATGTATATTCATCATGACCATGTATATTAAATCAAATGTATACTAAAACAGGGCCCTATGAATGTCAATTATATGTTGTTCCTATGTTCATATGTTGAAGCAAGATTGTTCATGTGCATATAAACAATTATCCTATATGGACACAATAAAGAAATGAAATGAAATGAAAATGAAATGTAAATGGGTACCTGGCAGGAATTAATTCCTTGAAATTGAAATGAAATGAAATGCTGGAGCGCTGTATAAACGGCAGTTAGGCTAAAGCCGGGGTAATAATAAATGCGCCTCGGAATAAAATGATCTAGACTAGATAGACGGCGCTATAGAAATGCCTATTATTATTATTATTATTATTATTGTTTAAAGGAGCCCCATTTGTATTCACCACACCCCGATGCCATAAGCGGTTGTTTCATTTCACCCCTCCCCCCCCCCAAAAAAGGGATCAATAACTGTAAGATTTCTTTAATAGCGTTTTGGTTATGTTCTAAACGACAATTGTGAAAGAATAATATAATGTAAGAGTCATAAAATGAAATCTAAAACAATAAAATATCCAATATAAACCTCGGTCGTTCTTTTTAAAGTGCCAGGGCCCCGTTGCACAAAACTTACCATTGATAGTAACTACCATGGAAACCTTGATTTTGATTGGCTTTTGAGCTCTGTTACTGTATTAATTAGGGTACACGGCGCAGTTGTCAATTTGCAAAAACACGTTCCATCTAAAGATTTGTTTAAATGCCCTTAAGAAACAAAAATCAAATCAATGGTTTTTGAAAAAGGAATGCCACAAATATGCAACGAGGCCCTGATTGAGTAGTTTTACACTCCTAAAATAGAATCTCGAAGAAATCTATGAGGTAATTGAAATATGTTGGAAAGGACAGCTTGTAGTCATGGTGGTATAGTTGAGCTGAGAGCAATTTAGGCGTTTGAAGGGGGCACTCATCGATGTTTGAAGAAGGTAATTCCATTAGTTGTGATATTTGTGTCATTCCTTTTTTCAAAAACCCTTCATTTGATTTTTGTTTCTTAAGGTTATTATTTTAAAAGAGAACCTTTTAATGGAACGTGTCTTGCAAATTGAAAACTGCACCATGTACCCTAATTAACACCGAAGAACAGTGAATGTTTATAAGATGAAACCTTCTTTACTTTATGAATAAAAGGTTTGTTTTTATGATTTTTTTTAGACCCCCCCTCTCTCTTTCTCTCTCTCTCTCTCTCTCTCTCTCTTTCTTCCTTTCTCTCTCATCCCCCCTCTCCTCACGCTCTCTCACCCCCTCTCTCTCCCCTCTTGCGCGCTTTTGTCCCTCTCTATCTCTCCTTCTCGCTTGACTCTCTCTCTCTCTCTCTCTTCCTTGACTCGATCACTCCACATCTCTCTGTTTAAACCCCTATTTCGAGTCTCCATACCTCTCCCTCCCTCCCTCTCTCTCCGTTCTATGTCTTTGTCTTTCCAGGGATTTCGGAATTAGTCCGTCCGTTTTCTCCCTCATTATCTCCGATTGATTATTGCACTCCCAATATCCTTTCGATCTCAACCCTTATTAGCCCACCCATAACTTAGACGTTCATTTTCTCCTTCTCTTTCAATTTTAGTATATCTTACATTACATCACTTATCTTTGAACTCTTTATACTGAACTAGATCCTTGTCCTCTGTAGGATTTGTTTTCAATTCGATCTTTACATCCCATCTAGGTTTGCGTGCTAGCCTCACTCTCCCCCTCTCTCCATCTCCCTCTTTCTCACCCTCGGCCTCTCTCTCCACTTATCTTCCTCACTCTCTCTCCCTGTCCCTCCCCTCTCCTTCCCCATCCAGCCGCTTTTATGAATGACATCCGCCTTGGCGCGGTGAAAATTAATATTTAATTTCTTCCAATCGTTCGATTATTTTTACATTCGTTAATGGCATCTTTGCGCTGCTTATAAACTCGTTCATCAAAGGTTAAGTGTTATAATAAACAAATGCCAACAAACAATTCATAGACTTGGTTGACGAGTGGTTGAGAGCGGCGCGGGCAAAATGCTCCTCATCCTCCTTAATTTGAACCCATCAATCACTCGACATACTTCAGGCATGCGTGGTGATGTGGACCCATCTAATCTAGACCGATAATTGCCCCCCGATCTTGACACTGAGCAAATCGGGCAATTAGTGATGGCTTACTTCGTCATTCTTCAGAAATGGCAAGTAGAGCACGACGAGTATTGCCCTCTGTGAAAGCCCGACACCCTTATTTAATATATATATAAATATATATCTCTCTCCCTCTTTTAATTGATAAAATCAGCATACCAGCATTTCGAGGCTCATCTTATTCATTTCTTTTTCCTGTGTTGGACACACTTAATCGAACACGAGATAAAAAATTGATTTACATCTTGACCTGGAATGTAAATTCATATATAGGTCACATGTGTGTTCGTGTGTGTGTTTAAATTTAACGTGTTTGTGCACGAGTATGTGTGGACGAGCATTACTGAAATCGCAGTGGGTGTGGTCGGCGAGGACAGTGTTGGCCGATAAGGTCTATTCCGCTCTTCCGTTCCGAACTTCATCCGAAATTCATTTGGAATCTGGAGCAGTAATCACAATATATGTCATATCTGTGTTTTTATTAAAAATGCAATTAAATGGCACCGTGGTTAAAAACTTAATTTCAAGTATACTTATAACTCCCGGAAGTTAATTTTGGCTTTGAATTGCTACAAGCATGGCGAATCAGAAAAAGCAGTTATTCATCAAGATGCCCGATCCTTTAAATTCGTTCTCAAGAGATTTCATCCCCTTGGAGACACCATCACTATTTATAAAGACGCTAAGTCAGTGTTATCATGAAACTTCGTGAATAAAAGCTCTTCCCATCTAACATGTCAGCAAATGATCAGTGACTCGCGATTAATTTACATTCCAACACGCGTTTTCTTCATGCTTCTAATCATAATATAAATCTTTCGAAGCCTTATCAGATAGAAAAGGGGCTCATTTTGCTTAGATACTCTAGATAAATGTAGCAATAACCATTCCCCTGCCTTGCAATAAGATGCATGCGTATTTTGATAACATCATAGTGTGATGACAATTTGAAATCTAAGTTGTGCTACGTAACAAAATGTATAAAAGGAGATGATAAAATGGAAAAGAAGAAGAATCCTCATTTTTCATACAACGTAGGTATGCCGATCAATATCTTGATGTGATGAAAACATGAAATCGAAATTGAAGTATATGACAGGGGAGTATAAAGAGAATAAAAGATGGAAGGAAAATGTTCAAAGAGATGCTTCTTCCTTATGGCTATAAATACTCTTCATCGCCAGGCGCGGAAGAGGCTTCTCAATTAGCAGGGTGGAAAGATCGAAAATAGTAATGCTTGCCCGTTTCCGTCCAGATCTTGCGGGCAATTTCCAGGCTCTGCATGCTCCCGTCTCGACTTATATTGCAAAGTTATTAATTCACGAGGCGGCCAATTGTGGCTGTTAATAATTTGATATCTTTAAAGGAGCTGTCAGTCTGTCAAATTACTTTGGCGATACTTTATTGATGGCATGCATACATATTGATAAGTTGCAGTGGTTTAGAACCCGGCGTCATATTGGCCCATGGGATAATGCTTCCCTTCACTTGTCGTGGTTTAGTTTGATGACTGACATTTCTAGAGCTAAGGAAAATGGGGCAACTTGAAAGCTTTTTCCAAAATCTTCATTTTCTTTAAAATTATATGGACAAGACGAAAATCTTTTGTATTTTGTCATGTGTTATATAAATAAGGAATGACACATGACAGAAACTTAATGTTATAATATTTATTTCGGTCCAACTCCACCTGAAATAAGGACTTATATCATAATAACAATCCATAGATTAGAAAAGAAAAGATTAGACAATGGTTCCTTGAGGGACGCCACGAAATAAATCGTAACGTTCTTACTCTATAGGAGTGTCATATACTGCACGTCATCTGTAAAAATTGTCACCCTTGGAAGATTTCATGACAACTAACCCCTTTGTAGAAATGAGGAGTAGAAATGAGGAGTAAAACAGACGTCGTGCTAGGTTGTGCCCTTGAGGGACGCCACGAAATAAATCGTAACGTTCTCATTCTAGGAGTGTCTGATACTGCACGTCATCTGTAAAAATTGTCACCCTTGGAAGATTTCATGACAACTAACCCCTTTGTAGAAATGAGGAGTAAAAGAGACGTCGTGCTAGGTTGTGCCCTTTTGTTGTTCTTTATGCTGTAACCAGAACATGAACGCATAACCCCTAATCCTAGAAGTGTCAAACACGGTGCCCGCAAGACGATACCACGAAATAATAAATAAAATATATAAGTTTGCCTAATATTTGGCTGCACATCTCTTAACCCAAAAATGGTCATTACAAAATATGTCTCGAGATTTGCTGGGAATTGCCGTCATTAGTTGACAAAACGTCAAGGTTTCAAAAAGAATTTTGGGTGGGATTGGCAACAGTGACAAATGTATGGTTCGTACACAAAATGGAATATCCGACACTTCGACCGTCATCATCGACAGCTTCACACTAAGCTTTGACTTAAGTCAACATCTTCGACGAGATCAAAATATTGCTTCTACCTTCGCAGAAAGCTCCTCTAAACTGCGCTGGTGACATACAAGATGAAATTTGTTGTTTTTATTTCTTCGTTTCTCCACTATGTCAGCAGAAAAAAAACGTTCTGAGTAGGCAGGCAACGGCGGGCTACGAGAAGATATAGCCCCGCCCTCCCACAATCAACCGCGCACACTTTAAATTAGTGCGACCTTCACGGCTGCGTTCAACAAAACAAATCTCACCCTTCGTGCCCGGTGTGGGGGACTTTTACTCCGAACAGCACGATCCCCTCCTAATCGTTGCTTCGTCGCTCCGCTCGTGAAGCTGAAATTACAGTCGACGGCTTTCCGTCACTGCTCGTGTGCCCTGACCAAAACCAACGCGGAACATGTCAGATCGACACGCTGGCTTGGCGCAAAGGGTTTATGAGATTAACCGGTTGATGTTTCTTGATCGTCTTTCTACCTTAATCTTTACTATTTTGACTGCGGTTTGGTTTTCGTGTGTAGCTTCGTTTCTCATGACCGAATTTTAAAGAGAGGATTGGAAAGTGAGCCAAGCGTTTTAGAAAGAGTGAGAGAGATCGAGAGGGAAAGAGAAGAGGGGATCGGTGGGGCGTATCCATGACGAAGATAAACTCTTAACACATATTTCAATTTAGTTATAAAACCTGGAGAAACCTTCATGACGTACATGCTTGACCATGTTGACCATCTTTAATATAGAAGGAAGAATCGATTCGAAGCAAGTTTCATCTTGTTTAGTTCCAACGGCTTACTATATTAGTAGTTTATTTACCTGAAGAAAGAAGTAGGACTCACACAAATTCGTAGCGAATTTAGGGTTTCGTCAGGGTTCGTAAAAGGTTCGTTAAAGGTTGCAAGAAAGGTCGCAAACAGTTTTCATTGTCGCAAACAGTTTTTCTTGTCGCTAACACTTTCGCGAACATTCGCTCAATAATATTGTTACTAATTGTCGCTAAATATCGAAAAGGGCGAACCCTGACTTTCGCCAACGTTTGTTTAAGGGGGTATCTCACTGAGCGGCGAATGCTTACGAACGTTGCGAATTTGGATTCGCCAACATTTCTGACGAATGTTGGCGAGAATCAGGGTTCGCCTTTGCAGCATTAAGCAACTTTTAGCGATGTTTAGCGACAATTAGCAACATTTAAGCAAATGTTTGCGAAAGTGTTTGCGACAATGAAAACTGTTTGCGAACTTTATTGCAACGTTTTAATGAACCTTGTGCAACCTTTTAGGGCCTATCTCACTGAGCAGCGAATGCTTGCGAACGTTGCGAATTTGGATTCGCGAACTTTTCTGACGAATGTTGGCGAAAATCAGCGACATTAAGTGACGTTTAGCGACAATTAGCAACATTTGAGCGAATGTCTCCGAAAGTGTTTGCGAAAGGTAGTTGGCGACTATTAGCGACTGTAAACAAATGTTAGCGACAACTGTTGCGAAGATTAGCAACTATTTTCCAATCCTTTGCCACTATTTGTGAACGTTTGAGACCTTTTGCTAACTACTGGTACTCAATGGGTCGATTTTATAAACACAGAGAACTGACGAAAACAAAGAGCAAAACCGTTTAACAACCGTTTGCAAAGGCTTACGACTGTTTTGCAAACGCTAACGACTGTTTTGCAAACGCCTTTCGCAAACACTTTCGGAGACATTCGCTCAAATGTTGCTAATTGTCGCTAAACGTCACTTAATGTCGCTGATTTTCGCCAACATTCGTCAGAAAAGTTGGCGAATCCTAATTCGCAACGTTCGCAAGCATTCGCTGCTCAGTGAGATAGGCCCTTTATGAACCCTGGGGAAACGCTAATTCGCTACGTTCGCAAACATTCGCCGCTCATTGAGCTACGCCCTTATTTTTTTTGACAGTGTCACTCTTTCTACCACACTCCCTGCCTCTCTCTTTTTATATTTGTTTCCTCCACTCACTTTTGCCTCACCATCTATCAATCTCTCACTTTCACTCTCGATCCCATTCACCGTTTCTCTCTCTCTCTCACTCCCTCTCTCCCTCTCTCTCTCTCTCTCTCTCTCTCTCTTTTTCTGCATTGTCTAATTGTATGTTATCCTTTATGTCTTAAAACCTTTTGTCAAATGTCTGCATTCTTGCAAGCCTTATTCCCCCATTGGTATATTAAGAAATGGACATTCGAGAATCAACTACAGGTCTTATTAATTTCCTTTGGGCCGTCAATGGAGGATGGGGCGTTTGTTACGGCCACCATGAGTACCCCGTCGCTTTGTATATCAACATTATAGTGCAAATTGTCTGCCTATATATGAGCATTTTTCTCTGTCTGTGTATTAAATCTCAGATCGTTATCGTTCTGTTCATAATTTTTCATGAATTCCCTCTTCTCGTGTCTCTCCTTAACTTCATAGATTTTCCCCTCCAAACCTACCTTTTTACCACATGGATTTCCAAAAAGAGCCTGGAGGCATTTCACATGATTTCATTTGGCAAAAAGCTGGAACTCGACACCTCGTGATTCAAACGCGCTCTCAAAAATCCAAATGCTGAGAGTGATCGGATCTCACTTTCACCACAAACTGCCAAGAATTCAGATATTCAATTAAGAGATACATGAGAGGATCTTATAACGCAAAATATTAATGAAAATGCTGTAGGGATCGCATACTCCGGGTGTGATTTTCATTGAAATATCAGCAGTGACGTCACGGCGACAACGTTTTTGCTTTTAAAAATCAATGACAAGATTATGCCTTGAGTCCCTCTTCTGATAGCCTCAATATTATAGCTTTTAAAGGTTATTCGCAGTCATTGTCTTCAATTTCAATTTTAAAAGCACAATGACGCAATATACTGATAATGAGGAATTAAAGATGAAGTTGAGTTCTGGTCATGAGATTGCATTGTGAAAGAAACGGTGTGGAATCGACCAGAAAAGGTTGATCATCTAGCATATAAGAATGTGTGTGTATTGCAAGGTTCTGGAATCATCAAAACGATAAGAAATTTGGCAAAGTCTTGGTAAAGTTACAAACACTGTACACAGAAAGATGTATTCCTACCCCGAGTTTTACGATGTCACATGACATATTTAGAATATGAAGGCATTTGAAGAGCCATGCTTTTTAGGGAACATGTCTTTTCTGATGTTCTTCCACACTTCCATAATATGAATGATAACGCTCACAAATTATTTTTCACCTCTTTCCAGAACTCGACCTTCTCTTTAATGTCCTTAAAATCGGATATAAAATACAATGGAGAGCCTTAGATAACCAATGAAAATATGTCAAAGCTGTGGTCACTGTTTGGAAGTTTATCGACTCTTTCCTTCCCAATAATTGACAAACCTTTCCCCTGTTGTTACTTCATTTGTATGTTTAAAGGCTTTAATTTGGTTATCAGACAAAGTGATTTGCCAAAAGCAATTTTAGCATGTGGTTCTGGGACAATACACAAATAATTATCTTTATCCTAGTCCACCTATTTTTCCACTGGAAATCTTCTACGGAATCTTCATCACGCTTGGCGCCTTGTACATATTTTATAGAGGAGGGGGATATTGCTTTACAACATGAGTAACAGAAGAATTACAAAAAAAACTTGGGGGGGGGGGGGGTTGTGACGGTTCCGTATACAAATCGTTTCGTGCCAACAACAGAATGCCTTCTAGCAGATGTAGCTAGATGCTATACAAATAATTTCAATTGATGTTAGTACTTTGTTTATCGTGTTAAGAGGGTTCATATTTTCCTGGCTGGATAAGGTACAGCAATGGAACAGTGTGTACTACGTCACACACAACGCCTGGCTGAAATGCTCCCCAGGGAGTGGTAAATGTGCACACATGGTGTGCGGGTAAGCCTAAATCCAATGACCGGGGTATATTATATCTGTAAAGCGCTTAGAGACATCGTAGATGTAGCGCTTTATGAAAGCGGAATAATGTTTATTATTTATACATTGCAGACAAATGAGACATTTTATTTACTTCAAATCTTACAAATTCTAAACACAACGAAAAAGTTTATATTTACACAAAAAAGCTATATGGTATATTTTCCGAAACTATTACAGTTTTGCTTGCCTGAATTAAAACTAGGACGTTTTCCTGATCCTCTTTCCATTTTGATATCCTCTCATCCTTTTGCTCTATTTCTCTGAATGCTTTGTCTTAGGGCGTGTTTATGCTTCACTTTTTCTGGCCAGAATCAGGCATCTGTTACGTGTTTAGTTTAAAACACGGTTGCGTCCATGCTCACTTTTGTAGAATCACCGAAAAACGGCGATCACGATCGCCGATCGTAAACTCACAAAAAGATGCGTTTACAATTTGTAAACGCGTTTAAATGGGGTCAACGCACTGACCTCTAGTGGGTCTACGTAGCATGCACAGTGAAGGTTTGCGAATCCAGCTGGAAGACCAATTAAGGCCACCCAAGAAGAATTGCCTGGAGGAGCCAGAGAAGTGAGCATAAACAGTACACCGTGGAACCGCGATTACGATGAGCGTTTACGATGAGCGTTACAAATCGCTCATTCTGCCTTCAAAATTTAAGCTTAAACGCACCCTAAGATTGACCAATGTCGCCAGAAGATAGGAATCCTAAGCTTGGCAAGCTGACGGGGATAACTTGCAATAAAAACAATAACATACTCCGTTATGGAAATAAATAAATGATCCAAAACCTTTGCACTTTACCGATCTACACGACATGGCGTTTTTCAGAAGGTGAATTTGACCTCAGGTTTTTTTTACGTTTTCGTTGTTTTTGTTTCTATTTTGTATAAATAAATTCCCTTGTATGTATTTCTTTCTGTTTGCACTTCCCTTTTTTCTCCATCACTTACTATCCAAACATAACTTGTTGGTTAATGGATTTCAGAAGTTTCCATCAATACATGTGTTTATTTATCAAGATGGATTACAAAGGCTAGATGGATGGAATTCCAAGTACTTTGATTTCGTGTAAATTTATCGTAGTTATATATATTTTCTCTTTAAAACTGACAATTTCTTTTAGTGTATCGACGTTGAAAGCTAAGTGGATTAATTTCTCTATTCCGAGGCACATGTTTGCTCTTGATAACTATCTTCATCTATTGCTATAGCTTAAAATTGTAGGATAGTAATATTTTCAACATTCTTTTTGAAGGGTTGAACGTGCAACAGTAAGACGAAACTTCATTCCGAGTATGGAGGAAATGAAGTTACCTTTCTCCATTAAATTGTACTTTCCCTCCTTTTGTAGTTTCCCCTTATTCTTAAATGAAAAGAAAAGGAAGAAATAAACTACAAGCAGTAGAATAGAGCTACAATGATGTAAACAAAAGAAGCTTTATATCTTGTTTATTCTTTTTGTCAGGTCAATGACTGATATTTGGAATTGGATCCACGGCTATGGATTTGGGTTGCTCTAAATTCTTAAGAGAATTTATTCACCGAAAAAGATCACAGCAAAAAAAAAAAGACTATATATTGAAGGTCATCAGAAAGAAAAGAGAGCTGATACCTTACTGATTTCACGCGGTAACCATATATCTGTGAGATGAAATTTTCAATAGGACCAAGATAAAAATGTATTTCGATTAAAGCATGAATTCCCGGGGAAGAAAAGGAAAACGTCATACATTCAGGAATATGACTCCATTACAAATGTCGACGACTATCGGCATTGGGGACATAATACTCATTCAGATGTCTCCCACCCTTTTTATTTCTTTTTCACTAATCAAAATGTAAATGGGAAATCCTTCTTAAAGATATAGACCAATTTTGGAAACGCCCCCCTCTCAAAAAATGAAATTGAAACTCGTTTTATCAATCATGTGAAAGAATATGTTTTGACTACTACGTGATGATGCAAATTTTGTCAGGATTTGACAGGATATATATCGCGTGGTCTCATATACATCTTTCTGTGTACAGTGCTTGTAACTTTACCAAGACTGGGCCAAATTTCTTATCATTATGATGATTCCAGAACCTTGCAGTACACACCAGTACTTATATGCTAGATGATCAAACTTTTCTGATCGATTCCACAACGTTTCTTTCACAATGCAATCACATGACCAGAACTGGTCTAAACCTTTAACATGTTGTAGATTTCATAAAAGCAGACATAATTAGAGAATGTTTAGATTTTAGAGTAAAAAAAGCCGACTTAACATTAAAAAGTTGTTACTTAAAAAAAAAAAAAAAATGTATAGGGAACGCATTGACATTCCGTGAAAGATTCTCTCCCATTTGGTCTCCTAGAAAATTTCATAAATCTCTTTTTTCTTAGTTGCTGTTTCTTTGAGGAATATGTGTATGTGTTTATTTAGAGAAAAGATGAATTTTTGATTCATTGAGTACAGAGGAAAAGCGGAGAGGACTTCGCAAAATATGTCACATGCAGCGTCCCACTTAGTGTTTGATTGATTACATCTTGAAAAATCAACAACTTTCTCAATTTTTGTTTATCTGGTTTTGTTCAAAGCATCGCTAAACGGTTTTTCCTTCTTTCCTTTGTCTACTTTATTTTCGCGCTCAATATTCCCCTTATCTACATTACATGTCTAATTTGCAATCCGTCAAAAACTCAAAATGTATAGGTAGCAGCAGGGTGAGTTTACAAAAGCATGTGCAAAATAAAAGATCCAAAAGAAAAGAAAATCGGGCCTATGAGTAAAAATTGAAGCCTCATTTTGTACTCAACGTATGGGATGAATAAAATACTACCAGTTGCAAATTTCAAATGTACAAAAATTATAACAATTTTGCTGATAAATAATATTATGGCACCATACTTTAATGAGTTTTCAGTTATGTTTTTTAAAACAACATTAAAGTTATGCGATTGTCACCGCTCGATTCCCTGTAACACCCTTTAAAGGGATAGTTGAGTTCTGTTTTCAGACCGCAAATGCCTTCAAAGTGCATGGTTATTGCTTTTATTCTTATCCATGACATTTCTAGTGCCCTTTTAGAACCTAAAATTGCTATGAAGGTAATGTTAGACACCAAAATGTATGAAATTTAGCCAATACGATCATACCAATTCAGCTCCACTTAAAAAAAACACGGTGACCGTTAATTATTTATTTAATCAAAAATAACAATACACAGGCCGCTGGTTGGGCGTAATATAAGCAACACGAAAATGCCAACAAAAAAGTCGACATCGCATTTTTTGTATTTTATTTATTTATTTCTAATCTTTTGACAGGGTAGCCCATTCACCTACAAGTAGTGTCTTCCATGGGGCCTTGCATAATCATCAACATATTTACGTCGTTTATAACGTTTATACAAGCAGTTAAAAAAAAAAAAATCATTTGCAAAATAAACATATATCATTAACCTAGTAAACAGTAATGTCAATAGGAAAATATTGATTAAGTCGCAATTATGTGAATAAGTCATGTTAATGGCTGAGCCATTCACAAATTACAACTTTGTTTAAACAATCTCTTAAATGAATTCACAGAGGAAGCCGTTCTCAACGAATTATCTAGCTTATTCCATTCAAATATGGAAGAAACAATTGGCTACACTTAAAACAATCAGTGTGAAATCTAGGCACACGTAAACATCCACTGTCTATTTGCCTTGTATGATGCCAGGCGCGGATCCAGGATTTCTTAGGGGAGGGGGCCCAACTTTCTTCATTTTTGTTTGCTCCCCGAAAATTTTAAAATCGCGCCGGCCGAAAAGTCGCTCAGTGGGGGGGGGGGGGGGGGGGGTAGTGAGCACATTTTTTTTTTTGGTCCTCTAAAAATTTTCGATTTGCACCCCCCCCCCCTTGAGCGCCAGGGGGGGGCCCAACCCCCCAAAAAGGTAAAAAATCACGTGATTTTACATGATTTTTTTTTCTCAAGGGGGGGGGGGGGGCCGGGCCCCCGGGCCCCGCCCCCTGGATCCGCCACTGTATGATGCTCATGTACATCATTAGGATTGATTAAGCCTACCTGAAGGTAAGAAGGTGCTAAGTAATGAACGCATTTATATATCATCATAACGCGACTTAACTCAAACCGCTTGTCTAGTGTCATCCATTTAAGACTTGTGAACAAATCAGCCGACGGTGTGTCATATGTCTTGTTCAATATTATTCTTGCGGTCCTCTTGGCTGAAATACAACGTAAAAGGCATTATTTCGTGTTTTTTTTAACGTTTAATAAAATAAAAAAAATCACAATATCTAATATTTGTGGTGGTACACAAGTATTAGAAATCGTTATTTTTCAGCCGTCTCTGAACCGATTTTGATCAAACAAAGATGATTTGTCATTTAAATATTATGTCCTTTCAAATTTGACACTCAGGTTTTTCATTATCTCACAACAAAATTATTTTGTCAAGCGCTCTCTGCAACAGAACTCAATTATCCCTTTAAGGGAAATCGCTCCGATGGCAATGATGAATGAATGAATGGTGGTTAATTTACCTGACTGCTTTTAAGAAAGCATAAATGCTTGTATGTAGGCAACCAGACGGCCGACGGCCTTAGGTCCTCTCCGAGGGACCTGGTAATGAAGATTAATGCCTTACCAAAGGGCACTAGCGCATCGCCTTGGTTTCGAACCAGGGGCGGATCCAGCTTTTTATAAAGGGGGGGTTGGGGTGGTATGCGAGGGAGCGTAGCGACCGAGTCCAAGCGAGCGAAGCGAGCGAGGGGGAGGGTGTGGGAGGGGGTGTCCCCCCCTCCCACAGTAGGGAAATTTTTTGAAAATCTGTGTGTGAAAATGGCGTTTTCTTGCGATAAGATTTAAAAAAATGGTCCCCGGATTTTTTTTTTTTTTGGGGGGGGGGGGGGTTGCAACCCCCCCAACCCCCCCTAGATCCGCCACTGCGAACCTGGGTCACCGGATTACGAGGACCACTGCTCTACCGACTGAGCTATCGCGCCTCCCCAAATCTCCGGACAACCTCAGATCACCATCAGGTAATTTATTGTTGGAGTGAAATCATGTTTGATATTGTGTATAACACGAATCGCTTTTCTGGTAGTTTCAAAATATTGTTAGATCACTTTTCAATTTTTTCAATGAGAAAATAAGAAATGGTTTGAGTTCATATCTGCTGATGAATATCTGATACAATTTTCCTGAGAATCGTGTAACCGTCAGAATTTTTGGATACATGAGTTTTATTCTAGTCTTGAATTCATTTGCACGCAATAATTCTTGATGACTGTATAAAAGACGACTTTTTAAATTTCAATTTTGAATCTTTACTATTCATCTATCTTATTTATTTATTTACTATTAGATAGCAGGTAGCATTCTTGCTAATCCGGTTCCAAAATGCATATTTAAACTTATTTTCATGTTTGTCTCAAATTGTTTCTCATTCACTTTGTAAATTTATATTGAAATTTAACCTAGTCATTACTCAATGTAATGAACTGCACCATGCTACACATACTGTTAGAACACTCTATTTGTTTTCTTTCAACAACAAAACATATATATTAGCGGATGAGTTCACATCTAACCAAGACATTCGAATGCGAATCAGGTTTCTTAACAGGACTGACTCCTAAGATATGCCCATGGTTTTCATTGTATCGCTCATTGTATGGGTATTCCCGGTGGCATATTGATGTTGCCTTTCGTCAGTTTTCTTACGAAGGTTCTGGAAGCATAAATCAAGTCAAGAAAAACGTATGACTATAGTCTTTCAGAGTTTTCTCTCCTTCAGAGATAGGAATTACATGCATGTGTGTTTATATTTCTGTCTATTACAGGGAGATAATTATTTCCCATTAGAAGACTGGTGTAGACTGATAATAATTAAGATGTTTCGTAATCGAATGGTTTCATTATTTGACTGGAAATGCGCAGGTCGCGGGTTCGGGCCCCGGTACGGCACTTATTTCATTGAGCAAAGCATATTTACTTGGTTCCTCTCCGCCCAGAAATTAAATGGGTATCCGCTAGGATGCGAAATTCGCTGGGTTGAATTAGCATGTGTGCGCCCGTAAAAGGGCGACTAGCTGGAAGGCTCTCCAGGGAGTGGAGAATGTGCACTGTCATGTGCAGAATAGTAATTAAATCCAGTGACCGGATAATAATGATACCGTAAGCGTTGCGGTTACTTAATTGAAAAGTGCTATATAAGAAATACGGTAGCAATTTTATTATTAATGCAGAATATGAATAATGGACTATTTCAATTATCTTATGACGTGGTGTTATCCTAAGATTTAGGACTCGAAGGCAGCCAAAGTTATTTCCAACTATATGATAGTACTGTATACATCACATGCATTGTACCCACTGAGGAAAGTTACATACAAGAACATTATGGAAACAAACTTACAATTCAATGCTGGCGAGCTTTTTTCGAGAAAAAATGTTTTTCTTGGCTGGACAAAAGGAGGGTACGCGATGAAACGGACTCAGTGCAATTGAATGAGCCTTTTACAAGCTGACTGGAAATTTGGTGCACAAAGTTAGTGGTTGTCCTTGGCATTCACAGTTTCTCCCTAAAATACAAAAATGTGGTGAACGTGAAGCCCACTAATTTCTCAAGCATGATCCTGAAAGTGTCCGGATCATTCCAAAAAGTCACGCCATAAACTTTATCCGATGTCTGCTTCCAAATATTTTGAAAATAGCGTCTTTAATTAAATGTATTAAAAATATTCTAGAACAAGTGTGGGCAGTTCGCCCGCCCCCCCCCCACTCAGTGTTATTTAGGGTACGCATATGCGTGTTCCAAGCGACCCCCCCCCCCTTTTCAGCAAAGTCCGGTGTGTTAAGTCAATACGGGTCGACCTTTTTTCTTTTGTTATACGAGCCTTTTTCAACACCCCCCCCCCCCTTTCAGCAAAAGTCCAGTGTGTAAAGTCAATACGGGTCGACCTTTTTCTTTTGTTACGAGCCGGAGAGTTTAGGAACACGCATGGTATCCCTCCGTTCACGGAGTGGGGGGGGGGGGGGGGGGGGGGGAGGGGGGGGGGAGGGGGGGGGGCGGGGCAGTTCGTCCCTGTTTTTGTTAAATAGAGCATTTTGTTTGTATTTAGACTAGCGATAACTTTAAATTCAAATCAATAAAGTTATTGAAATTTCAAACGAATACAAATTCGAATTCAATTTCAAACATCAATATTCCTTTCATTGAAAACATGTATACTCTTTTAAGTTCTAAAATTATAAAGGAATATAAATGGAATTTAACAAGTGTCATTTTATCCTTATCATTTACACTTAGGTCGAGTGTGTAGCTTAAGGTGTATAATGTAGGGGGGGGGGGCACTAGGCGGATGGAATGCACGATGATGTACGGTGGCACGTGCCTCTAATTTCTGTAGCTATGACACTGCAGAAGGCGCACTTTTTTGAGTTTGTGAACAAAGAAGGAAAGCGAGAGAAAGTAATCAGTGATATCCCTCTGCACTTTCGGATTTCGACCATTTAGCAGTCTCTCATCCACCCCCTCCCCCACACCCACACACACACACACCTCTAGACCGACCACCCGACAGAGGCTAAGCCGACAAACAGGGCCTTTATTTCCCTGAAACAAATCATTTCATAGAACTGTTACCCCCTGACAATGCACGAATAAAGTTCATTGACACAAACTTCTCATAAGTAGCGCGTGAACTAGAATTTACTGATGTGCCAAGTGGGAGAGGGGAGGCGTTCTGAGATCGCAAAGAGACAACCTACGTAATTCGGTCAACCACAATGTTAAGCAAATGAAACACCTCGCTGAAAACGCCCACAATTCTTCAATGTTACCTCGGCCGGATTTTCGACAGGAGAACAAATATTTGAAATGCAATGACGGAGCATTTATGCGCATTTAAGAGGGGCCTTAAGTGCCGGGATTTGGGGCGGCTGGAAAATATATTGTATCGTTCGCTTATTTGCTATATGTCTTGTTTCTGGGGCGCGAAACTATCGCATATCACTTAACCGGTATGGACTTACACGAGGGTATAGCCATGGGACTCATGAAAGTCCCACGTCTTGTTGATATCTGAGAAAGTTCAAAGCATTAATATCGCAGAATATTTGTATTTATTCATTTCACAATTAAAAAGCAGGGTGATTCATTCCGTGAATCTGGACTTGAAGCTGGCCATGAAGAACTGTGATATATAACAAATTCAGCGAAGGAATAAAATACAATAATATAATATAATATAATAAAATACATAATATATGAGAGAAGATGGGTGTTTTATATAATACAAATAAACAAGAAGAAGAAGGAGAAGAAGACAAATATAAGAAGGAGAGAGAGAGAAAAGAAGAATTGTTATAATAAATTGCACAATCATACTTTAAAAAGTGATCTATGGCATTCCGACCGAGAAATGCATAGTTTAATCCGAATATTTAATGACGTTGTTGTCTACATAACATATAATTATGATATAGAGAACAAACTTTCGTCTAAAAAATGCTGGAGCAAAAGGATAGGTGATAAGTTCTTACACTACTACAAAGCGTATGTTATTTTGTAGATAAATGATAAAGCATATCAGAAATCAGTAATATGAATCGGCGGGGAATCCACCTCTAAAATAGTAATGAAAAATTCTGCATCCATGCAGGCTGTTTTACTCTATTGAACACTAAGTCTGGGGAAATTAACCTTCACAACCGAAACAAAACGAAAAAAAAAGAAGGAGAAGGAGGAGGAGGGGGAGGGGGAGAAGAAGAAGAAGTAGATTACCACGAACAAGAAGGAGATGTACTGGGAAAATCCTTTTTTAACGGTTCTCTATCAGAACCATGATAGTCGTTGAACCTTCCATTAACTTACATTGCGGTTCTGAGTCCAACATGTTATTCCCTTACTTTAACCACGCCCATCCACTCATTTTCTTGATACATTTCAACACTTTCATCCCACTACCCAAAGCCTCCGTTCGATTACCTTAATTCAAGCCACTTTCTTAATCCATCGTCGAGACGCTTTCAAACCCTCACGTCCCATCGCATCCCGGATTGAGCATCGTCTCTCATCACCAAGCTTCTCCTCCCACCTCTGCTCCTACCAAACTCTTCATTCTCTTCCACCCCTATCATCATCCCCGCATCCCAGGCCCCCATTCACGCAAGTCCGGTTCGCTACATGCCGTTACCATGCCAACGCCGGCGCGCGCAAATTGTATTTGAATTGGAAACAGCCGGTTTGTTTAATCACGTGTGCCAGCGAGAAGCGAGATGCGACTCATTTAAAAAGAAAATAAAAAGAAAAAAAAAGAACAGAGCCCCTGCCAGAGGAAGGATGGTTTAAGCAGACGAAATTTCACCCGTAAAATATTTTCAATAAAGGGGGGAAAGATGACGCATTTCGCTGTCATTTTTGGTTTAGTCTCCAGACAGCTCTTAATTTCCCGCCTCAGATGTTAGAACAGCATCCCTCCCCGGGGATTTCGTATCTCTCGAGAGTGTCTTCGTATTTTCTTCACAGACGGTTGACAAGTAGTTCATGTAGCATGATGCCGACTGGGATATGCATTTTTATCTCTCTCTCTTTCTGTCTCTTACATTTAATAGACTTAACAGCTCTAAGTTTGGGAGGAAGACAGGTGTTGCAGAAGTAAAAGCAATCACCAAATATTTTAACATCACTGTTTTCAGGATTATGTATATCAGTACGATCTAGTGAGAAATTCCGCATGTGAATACGCGTATTCGCTGTTTTTCCCCCAATGTGCTTCTTCCTCTTCTTTTTTTTGGGGGGGATGATGTTTGTTAATTTCTCTAGATTGATATTTAAGTGTAGCGATAATCATGTAAATAATCAGTTCGGTAATCTGTAACGTTGGTAGAACTACGAATAACTAAAAGGCGAACAAGATATTAAAGGCAGTGTTGCACATAGCATACATAGGTATAGTGGCGCCGCATGGATCTAGACATTGAGATGCACTGGCATCATGGAGGGGCCGAAATGGGAGACCTGGTTTGATAAAATACAAAGTAACATATCCAACGCCGGAATAGAGAAGAAGTGGGGGAAAAGGGGATGGAATCATTTTATTTTAACATTATGTTCGCACCCAGTTTTGGGTGTGTG